>JAMFTG010000247.1:175000-221692 GCA_023974075.1 Chaenocephalus aceratus | reverse complement strand
TGATGTTCAGGTGTGTATCAGTCTGTAGTGTCTCTACTTTAAAGAGTTCTCTCCTGCTGATGTTCAGGTGATATCAGTATGTCTCTACTTTAAAGAGTCCTCTCCTGCTGATGTTCAGGTGTATATCAGTATGTAGTGTCTCTACTTAAAGAGTCTCTCCTGCTGATGTTCAGGTGTATATCAGTATGTAGTGTCTCTACTTTAAAGAGTTCTCTCCTGAGGGGGGAGGGGTGTATCAGTATGTAGTGTCTCTACTTTAAAGAGTCCTCTCCTGAGGGGGGAGGGTGTATCAGTATGTAGTGTCTCTACTTTAAAGAGTCCTCTCCTGCTGCTGTCAGGTTGTATATCAGTATGTAGTGTCTCTACTTTAAAGAGTCCTCTCCTGCTGATGTTCAGGTTGTATATCGTATGTAGTGTCTCTACTTTAAAGAGTTCTCTCCTGAGGGGGGAGGGTTGTATCAGTATGTAGTGTCTCTACTTTAAAGAGTCCTCTCCTGAGGGGGGAGGGTGTATCAGTATGTAGTGTCTCTACTTTAAAGAGTCCTCTCCTGCTGATGTTCAGGTGTATATCAGTATGTAGTGTCTCTACTTTAAGAGTTCTCTCCTGAGGGGGGAGGGTGTATCAGTATGTAGTGTCTCTACTTTAAAGAGTTCTCTCCTGAGGGGGGAGGGTGTATCAGTATGTAGTGTCTCTACTTTAAAGAGTTCTCTCCTGAGGGAGGGTGTTTATAACCCCCCCCCCCCCAGAGCTTTAATGGCTGCTGTTGTTTTCACACGATGAGCCAATCATGCTTTAGTGTTACTGCAGCTATCAGAGGGCTGTTAGAACACACACACACACACACACACACACACACACACACACACACACACACACACACACACACACACACACACACACACCACACACACACACACACACACAGATTAGACTGTCAGCATTCTGTGTGTGTACTCAAAGGTTAACAGATGAGATAGTACTTTATTGAGAACAACATTTTCTGACATTTATCCATTTTAAAAAACTGCTTTCATTATTCTTTAAAACAATGTCCAATTATTCCTCTGTCAGTCGACTCGTCATTACGGTCATCTAGTGGGCACACACACCACACACACACACACACACACACACACACACACACACACACACACACACACACACACACACACACACACAGATCAGACTCATGTGGGGCTGAGTCTCTTCAGGTGTCTTCGGGGTGAGACGGGCGTCTCAGGCCATCTGGACGCAGTCAGTGTCCCCTCCCCAAAAGAAAGACGCCTCATGCTTCTGTTCTACCTCTCTCTGTGTGCAGTGGGACACGTTATCCTGTATGTCCAAAACATGTCTACTCAAGACCTGAGTACTTCTACTTTTACTCAAGAACAATACCTGAGTACTTCTACTTTTACTCAAGACCTGAGTACTTCTACTTTTACTCAAGAACAATACCTGAGTACTTCCACTTTTACTCAAGAACAATACCTGAGTACTTCTACTTTTACTCAAGAACAATACCTGAGTACTTCCACTTTACTCAAGAACAATACCTGAGTACTTCCACTTTTACTCAAGAACAATACCTGAGTACTTCTACTTTTACTCAATACCTGAGTACTTCTACTTTTACTCAAGACCTGAGTACTTCTACTTTTACTCAAGAACAATACCTGAGTACTTCTACTTTTACTCAAGACCTGAGTACTTCTACTTTTACTCAAGAACAATACCTGAGTACTTCTACTTTACTCAAGAACCTGAGTACTTCTACTTTTACTCAAGAACAATACCTGAGTACTTCTACTTTTACTCAAGACCTGAGTACTTCTACTTTTACTCAAGAACAATACCTGAGTACTTCTACTTTTACTCAAGAACAATACCTGAGTACTTCTACTTTTACTCAAGACCTGAGTACTTCTACTTTTACTCAAGAACAATACCTGAGTACTTCTACTTTTACTCAAGACCTGAGTACTTCTACTTTTACTCAAGAACAATACCTGCGCATACAGACTGAGGATCAGGTCGGTGGACACTAAAACACGTCTTATTGATGTCAGTAATGCTTTGGTTGGTATATAATATTCAGATGTGTATCAATCATTTAAAAAGGTCATTAGCTTTCATTTAAAGGTCATCTCATATGTGTATAACTTTATTTACTTGACCGTAAAGCATGTTTGCTGGAAAGTCAATAAATGAATGGTGTAAATGAAAGATTCCCAATGAAAGGCTCTTCTCGGGCCGCTTCCCTCTTACCTGTGCACACGTCTCCACGGCCTGCGCTCAGGGCCGCCTTAATGCACTGACCTGGGGCCTGCGGAGATCAGGGGCCTGCGGAGATCAGGGGCCTGCGGAGATCAGGGGCCTGCGGAGATCAGGGGCCTGCGGAGATCAGGGGCCTGCGGAGATCAGGGGCCTGCGGAGATCAGGGGCCTATCATCAGCCAATCAAAAAGTCTTCCAAAAAAGTTTCATTAAAAAAAAAAAAGTTTTTTTATTAAAAACATTTAAAAAAACATTTAAATAAACAAAGTCTTGGCTTTCAGAATATTAAACTTGTTTCGGCAAATTCAGATGATAAAAACAACAGCCTGTGTTTCTCGTGAGTGTTTTCCCCGGGAAACAAACACATTACACACAAATGCAAAAATACACAAACACACACACGTATACACACACACACACACACACACACACACACACACTCGCGAGCTTCCCCCAGACCAGTAATCCAAACGAAAATATCTTCCCTCCGTAGTATTTTGATCATTTGCTCCGCTAACCAATCAGATCGATGGATTCCAGAGATGAGTCCGTGGGCACCACTTAACAGCCAATCAGAATGAGAATATGTTTCACATGTGACTTATTCAAATTGCGAGTGATTGAGTGACAGATGAAGGTTGTTTAGGAGAAAAAGTTTGAGAAGAAAAAGTTTGAGAGTGGCGCTCGGGAAAGGAAATTGTTGAGGGAAAAGGAGTTTGGAGACAAGCAGCTATTACAAAAAATGCCGAAGCTTACAGGTTATTTTAAACCTGTAGGCCAGGATGAGGAGGAAGGACAGATGAGTTCTGTACCGAGCGGCCGCGGTGCCGGCCGTGGGGCCTCGGAGCCAAGTAGGCCGTCTGGTTCTGATAGTGATGGAGTGGCGGGAGAGGAAAAACAGACAGGAGGGACATTATCTGTTGGAGGAGATGAGAGGACGACGAGGACTTGCTACGTGGAGGGGAGCCAACGGCAACCGGACAGATACATGAGGGAGGCCCGATACGCCACTCATCTGGAGGAGAGGACCAGGCGCAGAGCAGAGTGGAGAAGAGCCATCACAGAGCCTGCCGAGGCTATACATGACTTTCATTTGTTGTTTAAATAGGGGGCCTACAAAACCTATCAGCCCCAGGGCCTGATGGCAGGTTAAGACGGGCCTGCCTGCGCTCCCGTCATATTCTGCAGGTGTCGGTCAGAACAGATCTTTTACATATTCCCTTCTGCCTGGAGTGATACAGATGTGATCACGAAGGGGGGTTCACGTCCACCAGCACACAGAACAACACTCTGGACTCAAGCCCTTTTGAATTGAGCCAGTTTTCATGCTTTTAACCGATTGTTTTATTCGCATATTGACCGGATAAAGTCACGTGTGTTTTCCCACAGCTCCATTGTTAGAGATTGTAATCCCACTGACCCGCTGTGCCTGGTTAAATAAAGGATATATATACTTTGTGAATTCTTCTTGAAACATTATTTCAAGTGTCTACATTTTGTAAAAAACAAAACCACATTCTTCAAGTCCTCTAATTCTTAGCAAAGGTTCCGTTCGTGTTTGTTTTAATGAACTCAAACTGCGTCATTGAGGACAAAGAGATGTTAATGTCGGATTACGTCCCCATGAAACACAAAGAGCATCCATTAGCATATCGATCATCCTCTTGGTTTTAGCAGCACGTGTTTGTGGTGGTTCCGCAGAAAGCCCCTCTCGCCGGTGTTTGAGTGACAGGTGGAGCTCCGCGACGAGAGCTTTGGTACCCGGAAGTGAAACCCTGAAGTTTGATTGACAGCTCAGTTCTTCTCCTGTTTGATATCCAGCAGAAAACCCTCCCGCTTCCTCTGTGCTTGAGTCTCGTCTGAAACCCGGTTCTCTCTCCACAGACTGGGTCATTCCGTCCGCGAGAGAGAGAGAGAGAGAGAGAGAGAGAGAGAGAGAGAGAGAGAGAGAGAGAGAGAGAGAGAGAGAGAGCGAGAGAGAGAGAGAGAGAGAGCAGCTTCTCACTTTCTTCCCGCTCTGCGAATCTCGCCTGCGAATCTGGTGAGGAACAAACGCTGCTTTTATTCTTCCTTTGCAAGTGTCACACTCCCTGTTCGTCCCTTATCTGCCGCGCGCGCGCGTGTGTGTGTGTGTGTGTGTGTGTGTGTGTGTGTGTGTGTGGTTTGTTGTTGGACAGTGTTGTAGTTTCCAGAGTATATTTGGAGCAACTGGAGAATGATGATCTTTCTCAGCTCCACGGATCATTACTCCCCTCAGCTCCCAGAGACCCCCCCCCCCCCCATACAGGGCACACACACCACTCTCACCCCAACACCCCCAGCACCCCCCCTGAACTGACACGCGGTGCAGAAGAGTATGCAGTAGGATACGAATGGAAATACTGACGTGACAATAAGTCAAAATAGTGCTTCAGATCAGTTTGTGAGTAACTGTTCACGACTGACTCCACTCAGAATGCTGACCATAAGAACATAGCTTAAGGTGTGTGTGTGTGTGTGTGTGTGTGTGTGTGTGTGTGTATGTGTGTGAGAGAGAGAGAGTTGGTGTGTGTGTGTGTGTGTGTGTGTGTGTGTGTGTGTGTGTGTGAGAGAGAGAGAGTTGGTGTGTGTGTGTGTGTATGTGTGTGAGAGAGAGAGAGAGTTGGTGTGTGTGTGTGTGTGTGTGTGTGTGTGTGTGTATGTGTGTGAGAGAGAGAGAGTTGGTGTGTGTGTGCGTGTGTGTGTGTGTGTGTGTGTGTGTATGTGTGTGAGAGAGAGAGAGTTGGTGTGTGTGTGTGTGTGTGGTGTGTGTGTGTGTGTGTGTGAGAGAGAGAGAGTTGGTGTGTGTGTGCGTGTGTGTGTGTGTGTGTGTGTGTGTGTGTGTATGTGTGTGAGAGAGAGAAGTTGGTGTGGTGTGTGTGGGTGTGTGTGTGTGGTGTATGTGTGTGAGAGAGAGAGAGTTGGTGTGTGTGTATGTGTGTGAGAGAGAGGAGAGTTTGGTGTGTGTGTGCGTGTGTGTGTGTGTGTGTGGGTGTGTATGTGTGTGAGAGAGAGAGAGGTTGGTGTGTGTGGTGTGTGTGTGTGTGTGTGCGGTGTATGTGTGTGAGAGCGAGAGAGAGTTGGTGTGTGTGTGCGTGTGTGTGTGTGTGTGTGGTGTGTGTGTGTGTGTGCGTGTGTATGTGTGTGAGAGAGAGAGAGGTGTGGTGTGTGTGTGTGTGTGTATGTGTGTGAGCGAGGAGAGTTGGTGTGGTGTGTGGTGTGTGTGTGCGTGTGTATGTGTGTGAGAGAGAGAGCGAGTTGGTGTGTGTGTGTGTGTGTGTGTGTGTGTGTGTGTGTGTGTATGTGTGTGAGAGAGAGAGAGTTGGTGTGTGTGTGTGTGTGTGTGTGTGTGTGTGTGTGTGTGTGCGTGTGTGTATGTGTGTGAGAGAGAGAGAGTTGGTGTGTGTGTGTGTGTGTGGTGTGTGGTGTGTGTGTGTGCGTGTGTGTATGTGTGTGAGAGAGAGAGAGTTGGTGTGTGTGTGTGTGAGTTAGGGCTGGGCGATTTGGCCTAAACATAAAAAATCTCGATTTTTTTCTAACTAATGGACAATTTTCGATTTTAAACCTCGATTTGTTCCTGTTTTGTCTAAACAAACCAGACCCAAGGCAACATTTCAATACATATTTTCTTTAATAACACAATAAAAATAAATGAGATTACCAAGTAGTCTAGGCCTATGTGAACAAATCAGTTGTTCAAGAATAAAATAATAAAATAAAAACAGCACCACGGCACTTGGCTGTCATTAATGTGCAGAGATTTTTTTAAATCAAACTGGAAAAAAAATCTCTGTCGGCCATCCCTGAAAAAACTTGTAAAATGAAATACAACAAATAATAAATAATGATAATGAATAATAAAAAAATACCCTCAAACAAAATAACATCCCTTTAACTTTCTAGGAAGTTGTCTTTCCACAGACCTTACACAGAACAGCTATGACCGCTTGTACCCGAACCACTTCCACACAACTGAAGTAGCACCTTTTTTAGGAATGAGTTCTTCATCTGTGTTCGTGGACATTGTTATGGTACGTCTGTCGGTTGAAGCGGTGAGTGTGATTGTAGTAGGCTATGTGACTACCCGATCTGCAGCTCTGCACATGCGCACAGTGTTATAAATTAAAATCAATGTTTTTGATGGCACAAGTACCTTAAACACACCGTCAGTTTAAATGCTGTTTTATACTGAAAAACCAGAAGTTCTCGTGCGCAGTTGTTGAGCTTTTATTCTGAAAATCCTTCATCTCCGGTTAGCATTTAGCATGTGGCTAATATACCATTTACTATAGAGGTGAATTCAGTAGCGATATGACACGGAGTGTTGCACACCGAAACCTACTGATTTCAACACTACAACTACTGTATACACGTGGAGATATTATTATTGCTGAATATTAAATGAAGGTACAGTTTATTTGAATACGCAGACGTGGGTAGCATGAGACAACAACCGGAACTACCAGAAATGAAACCAGCCGTGAAGTTTTTCCTGTCTTGAGTATTGATTACAGTGTTCAAAACCATATTAAATGAAAAGTCATGAAAGAGATAAGGAGGAGAAAAGGCGTGTTAGTTATATATGTAATGTACAAAGTCTGAGTCCTCTGTTATGCTCAACAACGAACACAGCATAGCAACAGCAGATCGGGCAGAGCTGCAGATCGGGGAGTCACAGGCAATGTGGCTGAGTTTTGTGCGCGTTCTGGAAAGTGAGAGAGTAAGCTACGGAGTCCCTGAAAGCAAAACAAATCTGCGGATTCTAGAAATGTTTTTAAAATCGAGAGTTTTCGGTTCAGCCATTTCACAAACCGTAGGAAAGTAAAAATGCAAATTAATCGTGAAAACCGAAAAAATCGCCCAGCCCTAGTGTGAGTGTGTGTGTGTGTGTGTGTGTGTGTGTGTGTGTGAGAGAGAGAGAGTGAAAAATAATGGTTTTCTGACAAACCCAGAGATAAAAACCCATAAATCTCACAGAAAATGCAAAATAAATACATTACGTAAGTTTGATGGTTTTATTTGAACAATGTGATTGTGATATTTCTGATACCCTGGATTCAGATCGACTCTATTTAGAAACAGCTGGCTTGTGCACGAGTCCCGAGCAGAGCCTTCCGATGCAGGGGGATATAAATACCCACCAGTCTGTCCTCTGCGGTGAGAGCGGAGCCGCTTTCATTACCAGAGAGGCGCTGAGAGGCGCTGAGCCTCACACACAGGTGGGCGTCCATGTTCCTGCTTTATCACTTCCTCCTCCATGTCCCTGCTTCGCTGCACACACACACACACACACACACACACACACACACACACACACACACACACACACACACACACACACATACACACACACACACACACACTCTCTGCTGCATAGGCGTGTGTGTGTTAGGTGGTGTTCGGCGGTGTGTGTGTGTGTGTGTGGAAGACTCCTCTCACACACCATGTTGACGTGTGTGTGTGTTTTCTGGAGGCGTCCTGATTGAACCGTTGGTCTCTGAGAGGAGTTTCCTCAGCGCAGATGGTGCGTACCCGAGTGAACCCTCTCTCCTGGGGTCAGTGCGTCCACTGATGGGACATGTGAGGACATGTGGTGACATGTGGGGACATGTGGGGGCATGTGGGGACATGTGAGGACATGTGGGGACATGTGAGGACATGTGGGGACATGTGAGGACACGTGGGGACACGTGGGGACACACGGGCCTTCCCGAGATACAATGCAGTGTCCTTTTATCAATGGTTAAATGCTAACGATCTAATGATGTATTATTTTATAGGGGACATTTCTACTGACTTGTAATGCAGTATCTTTTCACGTTCCAGTCGTGTGTATGTGTATTTATATGTGTATATTTATATGTGTATTTATATGTGTATTTATATGTGTGTACCTCTATGGCGTCATTTTAGTTATTTTTAACAATGTTCGTCCACATGTTAAATCCATCCAGCGGTTTACTATCAAACTCAGAATGTGGTTTATTATGGATTATATTACATAAACACAGTGTGTGTGTGTGTGTGTGTGTGTGTGTGTGTGTGTGTGTGTGTGTGTGTGTGTGTCACCTTGTAAAAGCTCATTATGAGTCTTACAGGTCATCTGCACCCGCACACTGAGAGCACCAATCAGTCACAGGCGACACATTCCTACACACACACACACACACACACACACACACACACACACACACACACACACATTCCTACACATACACATTCCCACGCACACACACACACACACATTCCTACACACACACAAACACACACATTCCCACACACACACACACACACACACACACACACACACACACACACACACACACAGGGCACGTACCCACAATGCCTCTCCTATTCCCGTGCCCTCTGACCCGTGCTGTGCTCTGATTGGACGATAGCGCCCATGAGAGGGTCAGGTGGGCTGATGGAGGGGACATTGAGACACATGTCAGAGACGGACCTTTAAACCACGTGAGCAGTGATCGGATCGATAATCTGGGCTCTTCTCCGTTCCTCTAAACTACATCGTCGGTCAGAAATGATGAGGAGTATCATATCTGTCGGCGTGTCGAGGCTTTCGTCGTGGGATCTTCAGAGGTCGTGTTTTATATTTTGTTATTTAAAAAACGAAGCTAAAGGCGGCGAACGTCTCATTCAGACGCCTGCTATCAGAGCGCCATTGAGAGCGGACAGGAAGTCAATGCTGCCTCCTTCCAAGGTGCTAGGACTCATCCTTCCTCTCAGATTTCTGCACGACGGAGAAACTCTGTCCTGAGGCTCGTGTGGTTTTCATCCTGCTGAGAGGAGCTGGTGGGGTCAGTGTGTGTGTGTGTGTGTGTGTGTGTGTGTGTGTGTGTGCTCCTCATAGCTCTGATGATTGACAGCCGTGGCGACACAGAGCAGATTCTTGAGAGGAGAGACAGCAGGAGACTCAGAGGGTTAACAGAGTGTGTGTGTGTGTGTGTGTGTGTGTGTGTGTGTGTGTGTGAGTAATGCATCAATGCTGTATTTCTGCAGATCTGTCAGACGTCTTATCTTTTCTCTCCTGACGGACTTTCAGAATGCGAATAAAAAGCCAACACTAATGAACTACATCTGAAGAAGTACTCGTAGGTGAATATATAACGTAGTGATCTGTAACACCTCGCAGCAACTCAGCGCAGATTTACCCCAAGAAAGTAGATCCATCTCAACGAGGCAGAAGTCTCCCGTTAGCTTAGCGGTATTCATTTTGACGTCTGGAGATTGCATCCCGTGGATTCTCTGGCTTTAAGCCGTGGGTTTTTTCTTCACGAAACTGTGCCTCAGGGCTTCTCAACATTTAAAACCCTACTCACGTGTCATACCCACTTAACGGGAAGACACTCAGCTAACTGACGATTTGAACCAAGAAGCGTCTAAATGAGCCCTGCGCGAAAACATGCTAACACACTTAGCACAGAACTCTGGGTATAAATACCCTTATTGCATATCGGATCTGCACGAAGGAGATATCAGCGAGCAAGCCGAGGTTCCACAGATTCTAGGGGTTTAGGTATCGTCACTGAGCGACCCGAACTCGCGACAGGGGAAGCGAACACAGACATCACAACGCAGCGCTACGGAGCGAACACGGGAACACAGGCTCGGGGCTGAAACTGGACTTCCCTCGGTTTGAAATCACAAACGACCTTTCAGTGAATCGCTCAACGTGATGTGGATAAAAGTACGCCGATGCTGAAGAGGAGATTTTTAACGATATGTTCTTATTTGGCTTTTCTAAATGTTTCTGAGCCGGAGCTGAAGTTCAGCCGGAGGACGCAGACTTTCCTGGAAGTCATGGGGGGGGGGGGAAGCAGCAGGTGCATTGTGGGAAACCCAACACCACTCTCTCTCAGTCTGAAGTTAAACTGTTAATGTGCGGTAACCCCCCCCCCCCCCCCGTGGGAGGCAAGCTGCGTTTATTTATATAACTCAGACACAGACGCTATTCAAAGTGCTTTCCACCGACATTAGCAGAAAGGAACACGATAAATAAACATGTAATAGTTTAAAAACAACATTGTAAATACAGTAGGTATACAATATATAGTGTAAAAGTTATAAAAACTACAAAAGACCACCCGGGCAACGTGTTCTTTTATCAGCAAATTGAAGAATGAAACAGGAGAATCCTCAAACCAACGGGAACAGTTCACTTGTTGGGGGCGGGTCTTTGAATCCACGATTAGTTTCTCCTTTTAATATTATTGGCAGCAACACGGCGTGTGTCACCCAGTGTTCATTATCGCTGCGTCGCCCATTGGACGGGGAGATGCTGCCTTCAGGGTCCAACGCAAATGCATCATCTTTCCCAGCTTGTGAGTGTGCTAACAAGCACCTGGATAACCTCCGGGTGGATCCGGCACAGTTTAAAGTGAAGACAGTTGCTTTGTGCAGCGTCTCCCGAGGCTTCTCATTCCGAGCGAGATGTTTCCGGAGATCTGAGGAGCCGCTCTCTGAAACATCTGTCAGCAGCTGGTTAGCTCAGGCAGGTTTTACTGCTTTACATGAAAGTCAATATCCATTTAAACCCATCGTGGTAGACTCTGAGGAACTGGGATGTGCATACTTTAGAGGCTTTGTTGCCATTTTTAATGTTGTTGCAGCCATAGGCAGATTTAGCGGGGGGTCAGGTGGCATTGCCCCCCCTAGTGGCTGAAATATGTTACAGCATTACTACGTCGAAAACTGTTCCAATACAAATATTTCGTATATCAATATTTTAATAAGGCAGGACACTGGTTAATAATACTGCAGCGTGTTCAAGTAACCAAGGGATACAGTTATCAAATAAGTATAAGATGTGCACGGTTATGTAATGCACTATTGTTGGGGGGAGAGACCGCCCCTTCCATAGGAGTGTGTGTGTGTGTGTGTGTGGTGTACGGCGGTTCCATAGGAGTGTGTGTGTACGCGGTTCCATAGGAGTGTGTGTGTACGGCGGTTCCAGAGGAGTGTGTGTGTGTGTACGGCGGTTCCATAGGAATGTGTGTGTACGGCGGTTCCATAGGAGTGTGTGTGTACGGCGGTTTCCATAGGAGTGTGTGTGTGTACGGCGGTTCCATAGGAGTGTGTGCGTACGGCAATTCCATAGGAGTGTGTGCGTACGGCGGTTCCATAGGAGTGTGTGCGTACGGCGGTTCCAGAGGAGTGTGTGTGTACGGCGGTTCCAGAGGAGTGTGTGCGTACGGCGGTTCCAGAGGAGTGTGTGTGTACGGCGGTTCCATAGGAGTGTGTGCGTGTACGGCGTTCCATAGGAGTGTTGTGTACGGCGGTTCCATAGGAGTGTGTGTGTACGGCGGTTCCATAGGAGTGTGTGTGTGTACGGCGGTTCCATAGGAGTGTGTGTGTACGGCGGTTCCATAGGAGTGTGTGTGTACGGCGGTTCCATAGGAGTGTGTGTGTGTACGGCGGTTCCATAGGAGTGTGTGCGTACGGCGGTTCCATAGGAGTGTGTGCGTACGGCAATTCCATAGGAGTGTGTGCGTACGGCGGTTCCATAGGAGTGTGTGTGTACGGCGGTTCCATAGGAGTGTGTGCGTACGGCAATTCCATAGGAGTGTGTGCGTACGGCGGTTCCATAGGAGTGTGTGTGTACGGCGGTTCCATAGGAGTGTGTGCGTACGGCAATTCCATAGGAGTGTGTGCGTACGGCGGTTCCATAGGAGTGTGTGCGTACGGCGGTTCCATAGGAGTGTGTGCGTGTACGGCGGTTCCATAGGAGTGTGTGTGTGTACGGCGGTTCCATAGGAGTGTGTGTGTACGGCGGTTCCATAGGAGTGTGTGTGTGTACGGCGGTTCCATAGAGTGTGTGTGTACGGCGGTTCCATAGGAGTGTGTGTGTACGGCGGTTCCATAGGAGTGTGTGTGTACGGCGGTTCCATAGGAGTGTGTGTGTAGGCAGCACTGAAGATCTTCACAACATATTTATTTTAGATACTTAGTTCCAGCCTTTACGCTCTGATGCCGTGGTGGCCAAGCAATCAGAGGCAAAGAGCCAATCAGTTTACTGCAAAGAGCCACATCACTCTCTTCCTCTGTGTGCCCCTCTCTTTCTCTCACACGTACACAATGAAAATCTAAAAATGTACACACACACACACATACATGTATACACAACTTCAGGGGACATTACATTGACTTACATGCATTTCCTGGAGACTTATCCTAACCCTAACCCTAACCAAGTCTTCACCCTAAAATTAATGACTCCCCTTATGGGGACCTACAATTTGTCCCCATAAGGGAGGCAAGTCCCCACATGCGACTATGTAAACATGTTTAGGTCCCCACAAGTATAGTAATGCTAGACCACACACACACACACACACACACACACACACACACACACACACACACACACACACACACACACGCCCTCTCACAGACAGAAACATGTACCTCCGCTCAGCCAGATTTCCTAAATGTCAGAGTCCATGATATTGACAGAAATGGACTTAAACCTCTCCTCCCAGTACTAAGACCAGAGGCCAGTTATAGTCAATCATCAATGTTGTGTCTCTCTCACACACTCTCAGTTCTAAACATTGGAACAAAGTAGTTCTCTCACTGCATGCTGCTTCTTGAAACGCGCAGAGGACGTGGAAGCGGCTCAAATGCATGGAAGGGCACCTTTGCGATCTTTGTTAATAATTCAATAAAAATATGCCTGGACTTTTTTCTCCCTGTCTGTATCTCTCACACACACACACACACACACACACACACACACACACACACACACACACACACACACACACACACACACACACACACACACACACACACACACACACATCATGACAGTTATTTAAAAATAAATGTAAATAAATGAAGTGTGTTTTTGTTAATTCTCCTCACATGACATCTCAACTTGTACCCAACCCTCTGACTGACAGAAGCTCTGCTGACGGAAGCGAGTTCAGTAAAGCCCGCCTCCAGTACTGCAGGATCTGCTTTCTGATTGGCTAAAGCACTTCTTTGTTAAACTCTATGTAACGATTGGGCTGGAACTTGTGTGTTGTGCGAGAGCCGCGGGTTGGCCACTCCTGCTCTAATGGGTCCGACTAGAATGATACATAGCGTTAGTTCCGCCTATTCCGTCAGCCACGAAATCGATTAATCGTAAACTTTTCGTTTTCAGGGGGGCCACAGGGGGGGCCACAGTCATCCCCTCCCCCCCTAGGACCGCCCCTGCATGTCAGGTAAACACAGAGCAGGAGTGAAGGTGTTCTCCAGGTGTTTGTTTCACAGCGTCAGGAGTACACTTCAGAGGCGGGTTATTTATTAAACCAGGACGTTTGTGTGGACGAGTTTAAATGTGGGTTAGTCACCGTTTAGCAACAGGGCTTTCAGTTCAGAGCGGACACAGCGTGTGAGTGTCTAACCAACGATGAACACGAAAGGTTGTGGGGTCAGCAAAGCAGATCTGGGCTTCGGCATGAGGGTTACCCCTAACACCCGAACATAATGAAGCATGCTCAGACACTGACTTCATGAGAAATATCTTCTTTTGTAAGTCCAGTATCCAGATGTTCACTTTAATATGATATACAACAGAGAAAAGCAACAATGTATGCAAATCTGAGATAAAAAAACTGCCAGATTTGCATAAAAAGTTTCCCAATCTGAGACGCATGCACCTACATGAGGCACATCTCCCGTTAGCTTAGCCGCGGTTGCGCTAAAGTCATGTTTACCGAGTACTGGTTAACAGAAGGGTTTTAAATAGTGTGTGAATGTTTAACCTTCACTTTAATATGATACACATATATGCAAATCTGAGATATTAAAATGTCCATCAAGAAAATCCATGTATTGAAGCATCCATTCCTTCTCGTCGCCCATCCATATGTTCCATACTTCAAATACGTCTGCCTTTGCTGTGCTATATGTCTTTACCAATATATTCTCATTATCATTTGGTGCCACAGAGTTTTCTTCTTGAATGTTTTTTGTGGAGGAAACCAGCCTTTCCAAATGTCAAAAAACGAAATCGCGGCAGCTCCGTTGTGGTTCCTACATGTTGGTTGCCATGCTCGTTAAAACCGGACGCCCCCGGTGTTGTTAAACAGTCCAGGTGTTAGTGGTTTGAAGTGCACAAAGCCCTGCGGCTTCTCACCGGACCCAAAGCCTTTGACATTCCTCGGTTTCACGGACACAAAGCTCCCGTCTTTGCTCCTGACGGGCTGTAAGGTGACACCGCGGCTTTCCTCCTGCTTCTCCTCCTCACCACCTTTCCTCCTCCCCTCGGTCTGACGGAGAGGAAGGAGAAGAGGCTGACATCAGAGCGGGGAGGTGCAGGAGTTTCTGTGTGTGGACGAGGAGGAGGAGGAAGAAGGAAAGGAGGGTGAAGAATCGGGACTAAAGGCTTCGAGAAAAGGGCCGTGGAGTGTTAGTCTGAGAAAGAGGAGGATTGAACCTGGACGCGTGAGAGCATGGTGGACCTGGAAAGGACATGTGAACTCGGGACGTCAGAGAAAAGGTCGGTTTGAGTTCCCTGAAGCTTCTAGTGTTTTCTGCTTTAGAGGAGGTTTGATTTCCTAACAGACTTCAAAGGAAGAAGGCTGTGAGAAATAGGAGCAGGAAGAGCTGCACTTGGACTTGAGCACGTGTTTAGATCCACGCGGGAGAGAACAAGGGGCAAAGGTCTCTGAGCTCCGTGTGTGTGTTTCCTGAAGCTTCTAGTGTGTCTGCTGTCGTGTGCGTTTGAGTTCCTGCGGACTTAAAGACCGCGAGGAAGAGGAAGAGGAGGAGGAAAAGGAGGAGGGATGACATGTGTGTGTGTGTATCCGCGTGGAGCTCTGATGTGTGTGTCGAACAGCTGTGGAGTAAAATGCACGTAAAGTATCAGAAGGTGCAGCGAGAGAATAGTGACTGATAAACGGGTTTGAACTCAGAAACACGGCTCGCGCAGGTTTAACAAAAACAGGGTTATTGAAACCAAAGCTCGACTTCAGTGGAATAAAAACTAAAGGACTCTTAACGAGGAAGCTAGGAGCGTGAATAACGAAACGCTCAGACAAGACGACGTGGCTCAAAGCTCTGTATTCCCGGCATGCGTAGTTTGTCACAAGAAACAAAACGAACCGACAGGACAAAGGGAGACGAGGACAATACATACACCAGGTAATGGAGACAGAAACAACCAGGGGGGGGCGACTCTCACCGGGTGGGAGACGCACGAGGAAGGGAGGGAAGGGGACGAGAGGGAAGGTTACTATTAAAAAATAAAGGGTACATGAAGAAGAGGGGACACATGTTGATGTAGAAGAGACATGAAGAAGAGGGGACACATGTTGATGTAGAAGAGACATGAGAAGAGGGGACACATGTTGATGTAGAAGAGACATGAAGAAGAGGGGACACATGTTGATGTAGAAGAGACATGAAGAAGAGGGGACACATGTTGATGTAGAAGAGACATGAAGAAGAGGGGACACATGTTGATGTAGAAGAGACATGAAGAAGAGGGGACACATGTTGATGTAGAAGAGACATGAGGAAGAGGGGACACATGTTGACGTAGAAGAGACATGATGAAGAGGGGACACATGTTGATGTAGAAGAGACATGATGAAGAGGGGACACATGTTGATGTAGAAGAGACGTGAAGAAGAGGGGACACATGTTGATGTAGAAGAGACATGAGGAAGAGGGGACACATGTTGACGTAGAAGAGACATGATGAAGAGGGGACACATGTTGATGTAGAAGAGACATGATGAAGAGGGGACACATGTTGATGTAGAAGAGACATGGAGAAGATGGGACACATGTTGATGTAGAAGAGACATGGAGAAGAGGGGACACATGTTGATGTAGAAGAGACATGAAGAAGAGGGGACACATGTTGATGTAGAAGAGACATGGAGAAGAGGGGACACATGCTGATGTAGAAGAGACGTGAAGAAGAGGGGACACATGTTGATGTAGAAGAGACATGGAAAAGAGGGGACACATGTTGATGTAGAAGAGACATGGAGAAGAGGGGACACATGTTGATGTAGAAGAGACATGAAGAAGAGGGGACACATGTTGATGTAGAAGAGACATGGAGAAGAGGGGACACATGTTGATGTAGAAGAGACATGGAGAAGAGGGGACACATGTTGATGTAGAAGAGACATGAAGAAGAGGGGACACATGTTGATGTAGAAGAGACATGGAGAAGAGGGACACATGTTGATGTAGAAGAGACGTGAAGAGAGGGGACACATGTTGATGTAGAAGAGAGATGAAGAAGAGGGGACACATGTTGATGTAGAAGAGACATGGAGAAGAGGGGACACATGTTGATGTAGAAGAGACATGGAGAAGAGGGGACACATGTTGATGTAGAAGAGACATGGAGAAGAGGGGACACATGTTGATGTAGAAGAGACATGAAGAGAGGGACACATTTGATGTAGAAGAGACATGGAGAAGAGGGGACACATGTTGATGTAGAAAGAGACATGAAGAAGAGGGGACACATGTTGATGTAGAAGAGACATGAAGAAGAGGGGACACTGTTGATGTAGAAGAGACATGGAGAAGAGGGGACACATGTTGATGTAGAAGAGACATGAGAGAGGGGACACATGTTGATGTAGAAGAGACATGGAGAAGAGGGGACACATGTTGATGTAGAAGAGACATGAAGAAGAGGGGACACATGTTGATGTTAGAAGAGACATGAAGAAGAGGGGACACATGTTGATGTAGAAGAGACAATGAAGAAGAGGGGACACATGTTGATGTAGAAGAGACATGATGAAGAGGGGACACATGTTGATGTAGAAGAGACATGGAGAAGAGGGACACGTGTTGATGTAGAAGAGACATGAAGAAGAAGGGACACGTGTTGATGTAGAAGAGACCATGGAGAAGAGGGGACACATGTTGATGTAGAAGAGACATGGAGAAGAGGGGACACATGTTGATGAAGAAGAGACATGAAGAAGAGGGGACACATGTTGATGTAGAAGAGAGATGAAGAAGAGGGGACACATGTTGATGTAGAAGAGACATGGAGAAGAGGGGACACATGTTGATGTAGAAGAGACATGGAGAAGAGGGGACACATGCTGATGTAGAAGAGACGTGAAGAAGAGGGGACACATGTTGATGTAGAAGAGACGTGAAGAAGAGGGGACACATGTTGATGTAGAAGAGACGTGAAGAAGAGGGGACACATGTTGATGTAGAAGAGAGATGAAGAAGAGGGGACACATGTTGATGTAGAAGAGGACCATGGAGAAGAGGGGACACATGTTGATGTAGAAGAGACATGGAGAAGAGGGGACACATGTTGATGTAGAAGAGACGTGGAGAAGAGGGGACACATGTTGATGTAGAAGAGACATGGAGAAGAGGGGACACATGTTGATGTAGAAGAGACATGAAGAAGAGGGGACACGTGTTGATGTAGAAGAGAGACATGGAGAAGAGGGGACACATGTTGAGTAGAGGAGACATGAAGAAGAGGGGACACATGGTGATGTAGAGGAGACATGAAGAAGAGGGGACACATGTTGATGTAGAGGAGACATGAAGAAGAGGGGACACATGTTGATGAAGAAGAGGGGACACATGTTGAAGTAGAAGAGACATGAAGAAGAGGGGACACATGTTGATGTAGAAGAGACATGAAGAAGAGAGGACAACATGTTGATGTAGAAGAGACATGGAGAAGAGGGGACACATGTTGATGTAGAAGAGACATGAAGAAGAGGGGACACATCTTGATGTAGAAGAGACATGGAGAAGAGGGGACACATGTTGATGTAGAAGAGACATGAAGAAGAGGGGACACATGTTGAAGTAGAAGAGACATGAAGAAGAGGGGACACATGTTGATGTAGAAGAGACATGAAGAAGAGGGACACATGTTGATGAAGAAGAGGGGACACATGTTGAAGTAGAAGAGACATGAAGAAGAGGGGACACATGTTGATGTAGAAGAGACATGAAGAAGAGGGGACACATGTTGATGTAGAAGAGACATAAAGAAGAGGGGACACATGTGATGTAGAAGAGACACGAAGAAGAGGGGACACATGTTGATGTAGAAGAGACATGAAAGAAGAGAGGACATATGTTGAAGTAGAAGAGACATGAAGAAGAGGGGACACATGTTGATGTAGAAGAGACATGAAGAAGAGGGGACACATGTTGATGTAGAAGAGACACGAAGAAGAGGGGACACATGTTGATGTAGAAGAGACATGAAGAAGAGGGGACACATGTTGAATTAGAAGAGACATGAAGAAGAGGGGACACATGTTGATGTAGAAGAGACACGAAGAAGAGGGGACACATGTTGATGTAGAAGAGACACGAAGAAGAAGGGACACATGTTGATGTAGAAGAGACACGAAGAAGAGGGGACACATGTTGAAGTAGAAGAGACATGAAGAAGAGGGGACACATGTTGATGTAGAAGAGACACGAAGAAGAGGGGACACATGTTGATGTAGAAGAGACATGAAGAAGAGGGGACACATGTT
This sequence comes from Chaenocephalus aceratus, assembly GCA_023974075.1. NCBI lineage: Eukaryota > Metazoa > Chordata > Actinopteri > Perciformes > Channichthyidae > Chaenocephalus > Chaenocephalus aceratus. The sequence continues at coordinate 202,889 of JAMFTG010000247.1, read as the reverse complement.
GATGTAGAAGAGACATGAAGAAGAGGGGACACATGTTGATGTAGAAGAGACATGAAGAAGAGGGGACACATGTTGATGTAGAAGAGACATGAAGAAGAGGGGACACATGTTGATGTAGAAGAGACATGAAGAAGAGGGGACACATGTTGATGTAGAAGAGACATGAAGAAGAGGGGACACATGTTGATGTAGAAGAGACATGAGGAAGAGGGGACACATGTTGACGTAGAAGAGACATGATGAAGAGGGGACACATGTTGATGTAGAAGAGACATGATGAAGAGGGGACACATGTTGATGTAGAAGAGACGTGAAGAAGAGGGGACACATGTTGATGTAGAAGAGAGATGAAGAAGAGGGGACACATGTTGATGTAGAAGAGACATGAGGAAGAGGGGACACATGTTGACGTAGAAGAGACATGATGAAGAGGGGACACATGTTGATGTAGAAGAGACATGATGAAGAGGGGACACATGTTGATGTAGAAGAGACATGGAGAAGATGGGACACATGTTGATGTAGAAGAGACATGGAGAAGAGGGGACACATGTTGATGTAGAAGAGACATGAAGAAGAGGGGACACATGTTGATGTAGAAGAGACATGGAGAAGAGGGGACACATGCTGATGTAGAAGAGACGTGAAGAAGAGGGGACACATGTTGATGTAGAAGAGACATGGAAAAGAGGGGACACATGTTGATGTAGAAGAGACATGGAGAAGAGGGGACACATGTTGATGTAGAAGAGACATGAAGAAGAGGGGACACATGTTGATGTAGAAGAGACATGGAGAAGAGGGGACACATGTTGATGTAGAAGAGACATGGAGAAGAGGGGACACATGTTGATGTAGAAGAGACATGAAGAAGAGGGGACACATGTTGATGTAGAAGAGACATGGAGAAGAGGGGACACATGTTGATGTAGAAGAGACGTGAAGAAGAGGGGACACATGTTGATGTAGAAGAGAGATGAAGAAGAGGGGACACATGTTGATGTAGAAGAGACATGGAGAAGAGGGGACACATGTTGATGTAGAAGAGACATGGAGAAGAGGGGACACATGTTGATGTAGAAGAGACATGGAGAAGAGGGACACATGTTGATGTAGAAGAGACATGAAGAAGAGGGGACACATGTTGATGTAGAAGAGACATGAAGAAGAGGGGACACATGTTGATGTAGAAGAGACATGGAGAGAGAGGGGACACATGTTGATGTAGAAGAGACATGAAGAAGAGGGGACACATGTTGATGTAGAAGAGACATGGAGAAGAGGGGACACATGTTGATGTAGAAGAGACATGAAGAAGAGGGGACACATGTTGATGTAGAAGAGACATGAAGAAGAGGGGACACATGTTGATGTAGAAGAGACATGAAGAAGAGGGGACACATGTTGATGTAGAAGAGACATGATGAAGAGGGGACACATGTTGATGTAGAAGAGACATGGAGAAGAGGGGACACGTGTTGATGTAGAAGAGACATGAAGAAGAAGGGACACGTGTTGATGTAGAAGAGACATGGAGAAGAGGGGACACATGTTGATGTAGAAGAGACATGGAGAAGAGGGGACACATGTTGATGAAGAAGAGACATGAAGAAGAGGGGACACATGTTGATGTAGAAGAGAGATGAAGAAGAGGGGACACATGTTGATGTAGAAGAGACATGGAGAGAGGGGACACATGTTGATGTAGAAGAGACATGGAGAAGAGGGGACACATGCTGATGTAGAAGAGACGTGAAGAAGAGGGGACACATGTTGATGTAGAAGAGACGTGAAGAAGAGGGGACACATGTTGATGTAGAAGAGACGTGAAGAAGAGGGGACACATGTTGATGTAGAAGAGAGATGAAGAAGAGGGGACACATGTTTGATGTAGAAGAGAGACATGGAGAAGAGGGGACACATGTTGATTAGACTGAGAAGAGGGGACAATGTTGGTAGAGAGACATGGAGAAGAGGGACACATGTTGATGTAGAAGAGACATGGAGAAGAGGGGACACAATGTTGATGTAGAAGAGACATGAAGAAGAGGGGACACGTGTTGATGTAGAAGAGACATGGAGAAGAGGGGACACATGTTGATGTAGAGGAGACATGAAGAAGAGGGGACACATGGTGATGTAGAGGAGACATGAAGAAGAGGGGACACATGTTGATGTAGAGGAGACATGAAGAAGAGGGGACACATGTTGATGAAGAAGAGGGGACACATGTTGAAGTAGAAGAGACATGAAGAAGAGGGGACACATGTTGATGTAGAAGAGACATGAAGAAGAGAGGACACATGTTGATGTAGAAGAGACATGGAGAAGAGGGGACACATGTTGATGTAGAAGAGACATGAAGAAGAGGGGACACATCTTGATGTAGAGAGACATGGAGAAGAGGGGACACATGTTGATGTAGAAGAGACATGAAGAAGAGGGGACACATGTTGAAGTAGAAGAGACATGAAGAAGAGGGGACACATGTTGATGTAGAAGAGACATGAAGAAGAGGGGACACATGTTGATGAAGAAGAGGGGACACATGTTGAAGTAGAAGAGGACATGAAGAAGAGGGGACACATGTTGATGTAGAAGAGACATGAAGAAGAGGGGACACATGTTGATGTAGAAGAGACATAAAGAAGAGGGGACACATGTTGATGTAGAAGAGACATGAAGAAGAGGGGACACATGTTGATGTAGAAGAGACATGAAGAAGAGGGGACACATGTTGATGTAGAAGAGACATGAAGAAGAGGGGACACATGTTGATGTAGAAGAGACATGAAGAAGAGGGGACACATGTTGATGTAGAAGAGACATGAAGAAGAGGGGACACATGTTGATGTAGAAGAGACATGAAGAAGAGGGGACACATGTTGATGTAGAAGAGACATGAGGAGAGGGGACACATGTTGACGTAGAAGAGACATGATGAAGAGGGGACACATGTTGATGTAGAAGAGACATGATGAAGAGGGGACACATGTTGATGTAGAAGAGACGTGAAGAAGAGGGGACACATGTTGATGTAGAAGAGAGATGAAGAAGAGGGGACACATGTTGATGTAGAAGAGACATGAGGAAGAGGGGGACACATGTTGACGTAGAAGAAGACATGATGAAGAGGGGACACATGTTGATGTAGAAGAGACATGATGAAGAGGGGACACATGTTGATGTAGAAGAGACATGGAGAAGATGGGACACATGTTGATGTAGAAGAGACATGGAGAAGAGGGGACACATGTTGATGTAGAAGAGACATGAAGAAGAGGGGACACATGTTGATGTAGAAGAGACATGGAGAAGAGGGGACACATGCTGATGTAGAAGAGACGTGAAGAAGAGGGGACACATGTTGATGTAGAAGAGACATGGAAAAGAGGGGACACATGTTGATGTAGAAGAGACATGGAGAAGAGGGGACACATGTTGATGTAGAAGAGACATGAAGAAGAGGGGACACATGTTGATGTAGAAGAGACATGGAGAAGAGGGGACACATGTTGATGTAGAAGAGACATGGAGAAGAGGGGACACATGTTGATGTAGAAGAGACATGAAGAAGAGGGGACACATGTTGATGTAGAAGAGACATGGAGAAGAGGGGACACATGTTGATGTAGAAGAGACGTGAAGAAGAGGGGACACATGTTGATGTAGAAGAGAGATGAAGAAGAGGGGACACATGTTGATGTAGAAGAGACATGGAGAAGAGGGGACACATGTTGATGTAGAAGAGACATGGAGAAGAGGGGACACATGTTGATGTAGAAGAGACATGGAGAAGAGGGGACACATGTTGATGTAGAAGAGACATGAAGAAGAGGGGACACATGTTGATGTAGAAGAGACATGAAGAAGAGGGGACACATGTTGATGTAGAAGAGACATGGAGAAGAGGGGACACATGTTGATGTAGAAGAGACATGAAGAAGAGGGGACACATGTTGATGTAGAAGAGACATGGAGAAGAGGGGACACATGTTGATGTAGAAGAGACATGAAGAAGAGGGGGACACATGTTGATGTAGAAGAGACATGAAGAAGAGGGGACACATGTTGATGTAGAAGAGACATGAAGAAGAGGGGACACATGTTGATGTAGAAGAGACATGATGAAGAGGGGACACATGTTGATGTAGAAGAAGACATGGAGAAGAGGGGACACGTGTTGATGTAAAGAGACATGAGAAGAAGGGACACGTGTTGATGTAGAAGAGACATTGAGAAGAGGGGACACATGTTGATGTAGAAGAGACATGGAGAAAGGGGGACCAGTTGATGAAGAAGAGACATGAAGAAGAGGGACACATGTTTGATGTAGAAGAGAGATGAAGAAGAGGGGACACATGTTGATGTAGAAGAGACATGGAGAAGAGGGGACACATGTTGATGTAGAAAGACATGAGAAGAGGGCACATGCTGATGTAGAAGAGACGTGAAGAAGAGGGGACACATGTTTGATGTAGAAGAGACGTGAAGAAGAGGGGACACATGTTGATGTAGAAGAGACGTGAAGAAGAGGGGACACATGTTGATGTAGAAGAGAGATGAAGAAGAAGGGGACACATGTTGATGTAGAAGAGACATGGAGAAGAGGGGACACATGTTGATGTAGAAGAGACATGGAGAAGAGGGGACACATGTTGATGTAGAAGAGACATGGAGAAGAGGGGACACATGTTGATGTAGAAGAGACATGGAGAAGAGGGGACACATGTTGATGTAGAAGAGACATGAAGAAGAGGGGGACACGTGTTGATGTAGAAGAGACATGGAGAAGAGGGGACACATGTTGATGTAGAGGAGACATGAAGAAGAGGGGACACATGGTGATGTAGAGGAGACATGAAGAAGAGGGGACACATGTTGATGTAGAGGAGACATGAAGAAGAGGGACACATGTTGATGAAGAAGAGGGGACACATGTTGAAGTAGAAGAGGACATGAAGAAGAAGAGGGGACACATGTTGATGTAGAAGAGACATGAAGAGAGAGGACACATGTTGATGTAAGAAGAGACATGGAGAAGAGGGGACACATGTTGATGTAGAAGAGACATGAAGAAGAGGGGACACATTTTATGTAGAAGAGACATGGAGAAGAGGGGACACATGTTGATGTAGAAGAGACATGAAGAAGAGGGGACACATGTTGAAGTAGAAGAGACATGAAGAAGAGGGGACACAGTTGATGTAGAAGAGACATGAAGAAGAGGGGACACATGTTGATGAAGAAGAGGGGACACATGTTGAAGTAAAGAGACATGAAGAAGAGGGGACACATGTTGATGTAGAAGAGACATGAAGAAGAGGGGACACATGTTGATGTAGAGAGACATAAAGAAGAGGGGACACATGTTGATGTAGAAGAGACACGAAGAAGAGGGGACACATGTTGATGTTAGAAGAGACATGAAGAAGAGAGGACATATGTTTGAAGTAGTAAGAGACATGAAGAAGAGGGGACACATGTTTGATGTAGAAGAGACATGAAGAAGAGGGGACACATGTTGATGTAGAAGAGACACGAAGAAGAGGGGACACATGTTGATGTAGAAGAGACATGAAGAAGAGGGGACACATGTTGAATTAGAAGAGACATGAAGAAGAGGGGGACACATGTTGATGTAGAAGAGACACGAAGAAGAGGGGACACATGTTGATGTAGAAGAGACACGAAGAAGAAGGGACACATGTTGATGTAGAAGAGACACGAAGAAGAGGGGACACATGTTGAAGTAGAAGAGACATGAAGAAGAGGGACACATGTTGATGTAGAAGAGACACGAAGAAGAGGGGACACATGTTGATGTAGAAGAGACATGAAGAAGAGGGGACACATGTTGAAGTAGAAGAGACATGAAGAAGAGGGGACACATGTTGATGTAGAAGAGACATGGAGAAGAGGGGACACATGTTGATGTAGAAGAGACGTGAAGAAGAGGGGGACACATGTTGATGTAGAAGAGAGATGAAGAAGAGGGGACACATGTTGATGTAGAAGAGACATGGAGAAGAGGGGACACATGTTGATGTAGAAGAGACATGAAGAAGAGGGGACACATGTTGATGTAGAAGAGACATGGAGAAGAGGGGACACATGTTGATGTAGAAGAGACATGAAGAAGAGGGGACACATGTTGATGTAGAAGAGACATGGAGAAGAGGGGACACATGTTGATGTAGAAGAGACGTGAAGAAGAGGGGACACATGTTGATGTAGAAGAGAGATGAAGAAGAGGGGACACATGTTGATGTAGAAGAGACATGGAGAAGAGGGGACACATGTTGATGTAGAAGAGACATGAGAAGAGGGGACACATGTTGATGTAGAAGAGACATGGAGAAGAGGGGACACATGTTGATGTAGAAGAGACATGAAGAAGAGGGGACACATGTTGATGTAGAAGAGACATGAAGAAGAGGGGACACATGTTGATGTAGAAGAGGACATGGAGAAGAGGGGACACATGTTGATGTAGAAGAGACATGAAGAAGAGGGGACACATGTTGATGTAGAAGAGACATGGAGAAGAGGGGACACATGTTGATGTAGAAGAGACATGAAGAAGAGGGGACACATGTTGATGTAGAAGAGACATGAAGAAGAGGGGACACATGTTGATGTAGAAGAGACATGAAGAAGAGGGGACACGTGTTGATGTAGAAGAGACATGATGAAGAGGGGACACATGTTGATGTAGAAGAGACATGGAGAAGAGGGGACACGTGTTGATGTAGAAGAGACATGAAGAAGAAGGGACACGTGTTGATGTAGAAGAGACATGGAGAAGAGGGGACACATGTTGATGTAGAAGAGACATGGAGAAGAGGGGACACATGTTGATGAAGAAGAGACATGAAGAAGAGGGGACACATGTTGATGTAGAAGAGAGATGAAGAAGAGGGGACACATGTTGATGTAGAAGAGACATGGAGAAGAGGGGACACATGTTGATGTAGAAGAGACATGGAGAAGAGGGGACACATGTTGATGTAGAAGAGAGATGAAGAAGAGGGGACACATGTTGATGTAGAAGAGACATGGAGAAGAGGGGACACATGTTGATGTAGAAGAGACATGGAGAAGAGGGGACACATGTTGATGTAGAAGAGACATGGAGAAGAGGGGACACATGTTGATGTAGAAGAGACATGGAGAAGAGGGGACACATGTTGATGTAGAAGAGACATGAAGAAGAGGGGACACGTGTTGATGTAGAAGAGACATGGAGAAGAGGGGACACATGTTGATGTAGAGGAGACATGAAGAAGAGGGGACACATGGTGATGTAGAGGAGACATGAAGAAGAGGGGACACATGTTGATGTAGAGGAGACATGAAGAAGAGGGGACACATGGTGATGTAGAGGAGACATGAAGAAGAGGGGACACATGTTGATGTAGAGGAGACATGAAGAAGAGGGGACACATGTTGATGAAGAAGAGGGGACACATGTTGAAGTAGAAGAGACATGAAGAAGAGGGGACACATGTTGATGTAGAAGAGACATGAAGAAGAGAGGACACATGTTGATGTAGAAGAGACATGGAGAAGAGGGGGACACATGTTGATGTAGAAGAGACATGAAGAAGAGGGGACACATCTTGATGTAGAAGAGACATGGAGAAGAGGGGACACATGTTGATGTAGAAGAGACATGAAGAAGAGGGGACACATGTTGAAGTAGAAGAGACATGAAGAAGAGGGGACACATGTTGATGTAGAAGAGACATGAAGAAGAGGGGACACATGTTGATGAAGAAGAGGGGACACATGTTGAAGTAGAAGAGACATGAAGAAGAGGGGACACATGTTGATGTAGAAGAGACATGAAGAAGAGGGGACACATGTTGATGTAGAAGAGACATAAAGAAGAGGGGACACATGTTGATGTAGAAGAGACACGAAGAAGAGGGGACACATGTTGATGTAGAAGAGACATGAAGAAGAGAGGACATATGTTGAAGTAGAAGAGACATGAAGAAGAGGGGACACATGTTGATGTAGAAGAGACATGAAGAAGAGGGGACACATGTTGATGTAGAAGAGACACGAAGAAGAGGGGACACATGTTGATGTAGAAGAGACATGAAGAAGAGGGGACACATGTTGAATTAGAAGAGACATGAAGAAGAGGGGACACATGTTGATGTAGAAGAGACACGAAGAAGAGGGGACACATGTTGATGTAGAAGAGACACGAAGAAGAAGGGACACATGTTGATGTAGAAGAGACACGAAGAAGAGGGGACACATGTTGAAGTAGAAGAGACATGAAGAAGAGGGGGACACATGTTGATGTAGAAGAGACACGAAGAAGAGGGGACACATGTTGATGTAGAAGAGACATGAAGAAGAGGGGACACATGTTGAAGTAGAAGAGACATGAAGAAGAGGGGACACATGTTGATGTAGAAGAGACATGGAGAAGAGGGGACACATGTTGATGTAGAAGAGACATGAAGAAGAGGGGACACATGTTGATGTAGAAGAGACATGAAGAAGAGGGGACACATGTTGATGTAGAAGAGACATGAAGAAGAGGGGACACATGTTGATGTAGAAGAGACATGATGAAGAGGGGGACACATGTTGATGTAGAAGAGACATGGAGAAGAGGGGACACATGTTGATGTAGAAGAGACATGGAGAAGAGGGGACACATGTTGATGTAGAAGAGACATGAAGAAGAAGGGACACATGTTGATGAAGAAGAGACATGAAGAAGAGGGGACACATGTTGATGTAGAAGAGAGATGAAGAAGAGGGGACACATGTTGATGTAGAAGAGACATGGAGAAGAGGGGACACATGTTGATGTAGAAGAGACATGGAGAAGAGGGGACACATGCTGATGTAGAAGAGACGTGAAGAAGAGGGGACACATGTTGATGTAGAAGAGACGTGAAGAAGAGGGGACACATGTTGATGTAGAAGAGACGTGAAGAAGAGGGGACACATGTTGATGTAGAAGAGAGATGAAGAAGAGGGGACACATGTTGATGTAGAAGAGACATGGAGAAGAGGGGACACATGTTGATGTAGAAGAGACATGGAGAAGAGGGGACACATGTTGATGTAGAAGAGACATGGAGAAGAGGGGACACATGTTGATGTAGAAGAGACATGGAGAAGAGGGGACACATGTTGATGTAGAAGAGACATGAAGAAGAGGGGACACGTGTTGATGTAGAAGAGACATGGAGAAGAGGGGACACATGTTGATGTAGAGGAGACATGAAGAAGAGGGGACACATGTTGATGTAGAGGAGACATGAAGAAGAGGGGACACATGTTGATGAAGAAGAGGGGACACATGTTGAAGTAGAAGAGACATGAAGAAGAGGGGACACATGTTGATGTAGAAGAGACACGAAGAAGAGGGGACACATGTTGATGTAGAAGAGACACGAAGAAGAAGGGACACATGTTGATGTAGAAGAGACATGAAGAAGAGGGGACACATGTTGAAGTAGAAGAAACATGAAGAAGAGGGGACACATGTTGATGTAGAAGAGACATGAAGAAGAGGGGACACATGTTGATGTAGAAGAGACATGAAGAAGAGGGGACACATGTTGATGTAGAAGAGACACGAAGAAGAGGGGACACATGTTGATGTAGAAGAGACACGAAGAAGAGGGGACACATGTTGATGTAGAAGAGACACGAAGAAGAGGGGACACATGTTGATGTAGAAGAGACATGAAGAAGTGGATGTTGCAGAATCGTTAACATGTTCAGGTTGTCAGATATGTGTCTCCACTTCATTTCATCAGAGTCAGCGTATATTCATTTAGTTTGAGAAACAGAAACTCTCTCTTGATACTCGGAGGACTTCGTCTCAGTGTTGTGGAGTTTTAAAATGCGCAGCTCAAATGAAACCGTGTTTATTAGATCACCAACGTCCCTGAAAGCTGTTTCCAGACTCTCATATATTATATTTGTGCAGCCCTGTTTCTAATATCTATTCTTATACTTTGGCTAAACACGCCGTTATATTCTGTAAGGCTGCTTTAAAGCCCCAAAGTCATGTACTTTGAAACACACACAGACGTATTTAAATATCTGCTTTTGTCCAAATCAATGTTTCAAATCCAAGATATATGCAGTTTTGTATTTTAAAGATACACATATTTTATTATTTTAAAAGTATTCGTCTCATACTTATATTAACTTTTTTCATCATATTGTACTAATTTCTTGTAAATATAATTTTTATTTTTCACATTTTATAGCAAATAGTTTTTACTTTTTCTTATACTATTTCTATATGTGTCCTTTTTGTACGGCTGCATTCCTCTTTCTGTGTTTGTGCACCGTTTCATCTAAAGCACATTCCTTACATGTCAACCTGCTGTGCAACAAGGACACCTTACAGGGCTACACATTTACAATTTACATTTACAATTTTACCTTACAAATTAAAACAGTGGATTTAGTGACGTATCAGCCGGGGTAAGACAAGACAAACAACAGGAACCTGACTACAAAAGGACACAAAAGGACACAAAAGGACACAAAAGGACACAGGGTACAGATTATAGAGAAAATCCAGTTTGAACAGGTGGGTTTTGAATGTTGTTATGGAATCAGACTGTCGGATGTGTGTGTGTGTGGGTCCTAGCATTACTATCCTTGTGGGGACCTACATCTGTTTACACAGTCACATGTGGGGACTGGCTTCCCTTATGGGGACACATTGGAGGTCCCCATAAGGGGCATCATTAATTTTAGGGTGAAGACTTGGTTAGGGTAAGTCTCCAGGAAATGCATGTAAGTCAATGTAATGTCCCTTGAAGTGATGTATACATGGTATGTGTGTGTGTGTGTGTGTGTGTGTGTGTGTGTGTGTGTGTGTGTGTGTGTGTGTGTGTGTGTGTGTGTGTGTGTGTGTGTGTGTGTGTGTGTGTGTGTGTGTGTGTGTGTGTGTGTGTGTGTGTGTGTGTGTGTGTGTGTGTGTGTGTGTGTGTGTGTGTGTTAGCTTCCCTAGAGCAAGTGGTGAATAACTCGTAGTATGACAAAGACATGTATAAGTACAGAACATTTAGTTAGTGTGTGACACATAACATCATCCAACGAGGACTAACTCGTGCAGCTCTTCTCCGTCGTTACGTGTCTTCCTCTAATTGACTTTAATAAATCCAGATACATGTATTTATTGGAGCAGCCGTGGAGACGTGGTCGTTTGTGCAGAGAGTGGAACCGGTCCTGGTTCCTCAGACAGAGAGCATCATTGTGATTCCTGTGAGAGTGAAGGCTGCTGGGAAATGAAATGAAAAGGTCGTCCGGTCACTAATCCCACCTCAGCTTACTCTGATAAAACACAAAGACACACACACACACACACACACACACACACACACACACACACACACACACACACACACACACACACACACACACACACACACACACACACACGTGACCTCAGTGGATTAGTGGAGCTCGCCTCTCTGACCTGAAGGAATCAAACATCACGAGAGCATAAACTCACAGTAACGCGGGAGAGACGAAGTTCTTTGTGAAGATATTATCTTTTTCTAAATAGTCTTAAAATAGCTTTTTTGGTTTTTATTTGCGATAAAAAGAATATTAAAAACAAGGTGTTTTCGCGTGTAACTGGAAAACACTTCTGAAAATAGAACAAGCGAACATGTGCCCGGTACGACCTCTTGAAATGAGATATTTAGATAAATCACAACTTGTAATAATCTATTGTGTACCAGGATCAGGAAAAGTTGTGATACAAAATGTTTCTGTGGTTCGTTGGTGGTTTTCCAATAAGAACGTATATTTATGAAATCAAATAGAGTTTTTCTCTCGAGACGAGATGATCCCAAACACCACAGCAGCTGAAACACCAGACCCTATATCTCACTGCCTCTTAAGTGGTTATGTTTAATATCAAGAGACATATTCGGTCGAGAAATTCGGTACACAAATATAACTGGCAAGATTTCAAGTTGTTGCAGTGTGTGTTTATATTTTGTCATTAATATTTCTTGAACTTAAAATACGAGAAATCCCATGGAGATGCTCCGTAGGGGTCGGTGAGCTGACACTGCGTGCTGTAACACTGAGTGTGCAAGGGGCGGAGTGCAATACAGGGCGAAGTCAACACCCAAAGGTAAACAGTGATTATGTTCTTTACACACACACACACACACACACACACACACACACACACACACACACACACACACACACACACACACACACACACACACACACACACACAGCCTTCAGAGTGTGAACACGGTGTGTGTGTGTGTGTGTGTGTGTGTGTGTGTGTGTGTGTGTGTGTGTGTGTGTGTGTGTGTGTGTGTGTGTGTGTGTGTGTGTGTGTGTGTGTGTGTGTGTGTGTGTGTGTGTGTGTGTGTGTGTGTGTGTGTGTGTGTGTGTGTGTGTGTGTGTGTGTGTGTGTGTGTGTGTGTGTGTGTGTGTGTGTGTGTGTGTGTGTGGACAGTTTGTTTACAGCGGATTGTCTTTATGAGACGTAGAGGCCTCTTCTTCTTCTTCTTCTTCTTCTTCTTCTTCTTCTTCTATACTTTTGGTTTGAAATACACAAAACATACAAACAGATCGATTAACGGAGAACGAGCTGTGAGTGTGTGTGTGTGTGTGTGCTTGTTTTGCAACATTTGTGAGGACCAATCATTGAGAAAACAACCAGTTATGTGAGGACCTTTTTGATTGTGTGTGTGTGAAGCTGACCGTTGAGCGGCCCGACCGAGCAAGGAGGCAGAGCGTCCAAAATACAACCCGGTGTGGGCATTTATTACTCACACACACATGACACAGCCTCAATCTGCTGTTCACGTGAGCCCAGCCACCGGTCTCTCACACACCTACCAGCTCAACAAGACAACAGCACCGAAATACACACTCAGACTAACAAGACACAGGTGGGGGGGGGAAATTAGACACAGGTGGGGGGGGAGCAATTAGACACAGGTGGGGGGAGGAGACAACACAGGGCACCAGAGGCCTGTACTACGAAGCAGGATTTTAGCTTAGCGGCTAACTTCAGGGAAAACTCCGGCTTTCCGGTCCTACGAAGCTGGTTCTCTTTTTAGCGGCTAGATCTCCATGGTAACTTATGCTAAGCAGCTAACCTGGTCGGGACCAGGTTAGGTTGCAGGCTAAGAGCTCAACACAGTGAAAGCACCGCCTGCTGACCAATCAGAGCTCAGTGTGCGGAGTTTAAAGCGATCAAGTCATATTACAGGAGAAAGGAAACACAGAAAAGCTGCCGTCGCAGGAAAGACGGCCGGCAAAAATCACCGACTGTGTGAACGTGAACATTAATAGAATATCACCTCCATCTTCAGAGCAATCTGACTATTATAACATTAGCGTTAAGAAAGCTTACTTAAATATCTGCCACAACATCAGTAACCGGATCAGAGTAACATTAAGTACAGTCCGCGGCATATCACTTCATAATGTATCATATATCTCCTTATCTGAGTCAGCTGAGCCGTATCTGGCCGTGCAACACTCAGTGTCACATGATGCATACAGAAGTATTATTTAAAAAAAAAAAAAATTTTTTATTTCATAACAACACAAAATCCCGATTTTGGATCAACAAAGTACATCTTATTTTCTTATACTAACAGAACTAAGCCTATATTGCGTACAGCGCCCATAAACTATGACAGCCCCCCCCCCCAAAATCAAGTTGAACTGCCCCAGCCCCAGTAAAAACCAGAGGTTTATGTGAAATCGTTATTTTTTTTTAAATAATGGTAGGTTTTAATTTTATATTTGTGTTCATTTAAAATAAATCAAACTCCCAAAAAACGTACACAGCTTCTATGTGCTTTTATTAACATTGGAATGTACTGTGTAAGCGGCCGCGGGGGGAGAGCTTTAGAGAGCTCTCTCCTGAAAGACTGAGAGGCTCTGATAACCTCAGCCCAGTGAGGTAAAGGCACACCTTTATATGATCATTATAGTTATAAAAAATAAGAGAATAGCTGAAAAACAGGTATAAAATACTGACAGTACAAAAAAGTTGTTATTAATAAACAAGAATACAGTTTGAAAGGGGAGTGATTTGTAAAGTATCCATAAAGAAAAAGAAAATCTACTTACAGTTCTGTTTCATCTGGGTGTTGAGAGATGTATCCATAGATCTCCTAATGTTGCTCTCAAAGTGCACCAGATTGATGCTTTTAACTTCAATATTAAAAAAAAAAGTCTTCCCGGGGGTGCGTGCCCCCGGACCCCCCTAGAGGAGGTGAGGTCCCCCCCACTTAAATCATGTTCAAATGGATAGGAAACTAAATACAGTTGCACACATCTTGTGTCCATATCTTTCTGTGTTGGTGGTAATGCCACAACCATGCATGCGCGAGTCATAGTAAGTCTAACGGAGCGTCCACACTACAGCTCCAAAAATAGCTTGGAGCTGGGCGTGTCTGGAGCTTGGGGATTTTATTCAAGCAACACGACCAACAACCAATCACATGAATCTCCCGCCCCCGACATACAAAGCAAAAACCCCAGGGGATTTTATGGGAGCAATATATAAATATATAAACTCCCCAAACAGGCGAAAACCTACCAGTTTCCCCCACTGTCTCTGCCACCTCCCTCCATGCTGGTTCCTCCGGTTTGTATCCCGGTAGGTGAAGAGGGTCTGGTCATACAAAACCGGGTGATTCGCTACGGCGATAGTTAGTTTCTCCTCCGACTTTTTTTGAAATATAGAAATGAACGGCGGGATATCTCTCCCAGCTTAGACGCGGTTTGATTGGCTACGGCTTGAGCTGTCAGATTTTGGGAAACGGGATTTGATTGGCTGGCGCTGGCTACTCCGGCGTCTCAGGCGTCTCAGGCGACAGAAGTTGAACAATGTTCAACTTCTGTCGCCTGAGACGCCTCGCTCTGCGACCCACAATTCAGTTCGGCGAAAAAGCGCGGCTACGTGACGTCACCCCATTGAAAGTGAATGGGCAGATTGGAGCAGATTGGAGCTTTCGGCGCTGTCGACGCTGTAGTGTAGACGGGCCGTAAGTGTCTGCATTTGGGGGGGGGGGGGGGCGCCAGCTAAAATCTTGCCTAGGGCAGCAAATTGGTCAGGGCCGGCCCTGAATGTACGCATTCAAACACTTGTTCTGTCCCAGCTGTATTCACCTTGCAGCTGCAGCTCTGAGGCTTTGATCCTGATCAAGTGTTTAAGTCATGGATGTTTAAAGTTTAACTTCTTCATATGTCTAATATTATAGTTCACTTTTCATTCAGGAAGTATGACGCTGCGCTGTCAGTGCGCTTCTCCATGTTTGTGATTGGTCGAATGCTCCAGATCCCACCCCTTTCATGTGAACGCGCACCTAGCTAGATAGGACGCGGCTGGTTTGAGCGATCCACTTGATAACCCGCGTCGTAGTACAGTTTAGCGAGAGCGCGTATGTTTTGGATTAGGCCAACCGGCTAACTCAAACATATCCAGGTTAGGTTGAACCAGCTTCGTAGTACAGGCCCCAGGTGCAGACAATCCAGCAACAGACATGGAGAAAGGGGAACACATTTCAAAATAAAATACAATAAACACGACATCAATCAATAGTATATATAGTGTGTGTGTGTGTGTGTGTGTGTGTGTGTGTGTGTGTGCGCGGGTTTTAGCATGTTGTTGAGTGTGTGTGTGTGTGTGTGTGTGTGTGTGTGTGTGTGTGTTTTAGCATGTTGTTGAGTGTGTGTGTAGGTTTGTTTTGCTAACTTGTGAGGACCATTCATTGAGTAACAACCTGTTATGTGAGGACATTTTGATTGTGTGTGTTTTTGTGTCTTAGTGTGTATTTGTTTTTGTTCATATAGCTCTGTCTTACTGTGAGTGTGTGTGTCCTTGTCTGTGTGTGAATGTCTTAGCATGTTGGTGAGAGTGTGTATCTGTGTGTGTGTCTAAGTGTATGTGTTATTGCGTGATGTAAATGTGTTTTATGCATGTATGTTTGTCTTGCTAACTTGTGAGGACCAAACATTTAGAAACAACCCGTTCTTGTTTCATTTTTGAGTGTG
Organism: Chaenocephalus aceratus; assembly: GCA_023974075.1. Classification (NCBI taxonomy): domain Eukaryota; kingdom Metazoa; phylum Chordata; class Actinopteri; order Perciformes; family Channichthyidae; genus Chaenocephalus; species Chaenocephalus aceratus. Next base: position 186,839 of record JAMFTG010000247.1, on the reverse strand, counting down.
TGTGTGTGAGTATGTGCTTGTTTTTGTGCATTAATGTGAGTGTGTGTCCTTGTCTGTGTGTGTGTGGGTTTTAGGGTGTGTGTATTTGCATGTTATTCAGAGTGGGTATTTGTGTGTGCTTGTGTTTTGCTTGCATTTAAAAGTTTCTGTTTGTGTGTATTGTGTTTGTTTCGCTAACTTGTGAGGACCGAGCATTGAGAAACAACCCGTTCTGTGAGGACATTTTTTTGTTGTGTGTGTTTTTGTGTGTGAGTGTGTGTGTGTGGGTTAGTGAGGTCAGCAGAGAGTGAGTGGAGTTGATTACTCGTCTCTTATCTCCGTCCTGCTCTAATGCAGGAAGCGTCCTCTGATTATTCCCATCATCAGGACTATCTCCGGTGTGATTAGCTCGGCGCTAAAAAGCCCTTCAGTTTAAATGGGGGCCGCGGCCGCTAGTCCAAAGCTCTGCTCTCAGCTCTTAATTGCATTATCATATGTTCGTCCTGCGGAGGAAACACTCCCCGCAGGAATCACCCCGGGAACCAGGGAAGTGATCTCTTTGTCACAAGCTTTCTTCAGACTTTCCTCTTCAGCGTCTAACTTTAAAAGCTTATTCTGCACGATGTTTACCAGCCAAACAGAGTGCACACTTTTCAATAGCAATGTCAGCAAATACATCTGTGAAAAATATGTGTTTCAATCCGTGAGAGTTATGTTCACAGTCTGAGGTTTCAAGAAATACTCTTGGTTGCTGTCCAACCCACATTTTGGCAAACATCTCCTGTTTTTCAACAACGAACCACATTTCACATTTAAGAACTGTTCAAATGTTTAGGAAGAAGGCGAACTTGGACGAAAATGTTGAAACTGAAGAGACTCAGATTCTCCAAGTGTCACACAACTCTAAAGCATCAACATCTCAGCCGTAAAAAAGCACTGTTCTTTGGCAATATCCAAATGTACGGAGGACACAAATGTTGAAAAAAACAACATTAGCCACCTTTAGCTTAGCGGTAGTGATGTGAAGTCATGTGACCGTGCTGTAGTTCCTTTATAGCCCAACATTAGCCACCTTTAGCTTAGCGGTGGTGACGTGAAGTCATGTGACCGTGCTGTAGTTCCTTTATAGCCCAACATTAGCCACCTTTAGCTTAGCGGAGGTGACGTGAAGTCATGTGACCGTGCTGTAGTTCCTTTATAGCCCAACATTAGCCACCTTTAGCTTAGCGGTGGTGACGTGAAGTCATGTGACCGTGCTGTAGTCCCTTTATAGCCCAACATTAGCTGCCTTTAGCTTAGCGGTGGTGACGTGAAGTCATGTGACCGTGCTGTAGTTCCTTTATAGCCCAACATTAGCCACCTTTAGCTTAGTGGTGGTGACGTGAAGTCATGTGACCGTGCTGTAGTTCCTTTATAGCCTAACATTAGCAGCCTTTAGCTTAGCGGTGGTGACGTGAAGTCATGTGACCGTGCTGTAGTTCCTTTATAGCCCAACATTAGCCACCTTTAGCTTAGTGGTGGTGACGTGAAGTCATGTGACCGTGCTGTAGTTCCTTTATAGCCTAACATTAGCAGCCTTTAGCTTAGCGGTGGTGACGTGAAGTCATGTGACCGTGCTTTAGTTCCTTAATAGCCCAACATTAGCCTCCTTTAGCTTAGCGGTGGTGACGTGAAGTCATGTGACCGTGCTGTAGTTGCTTTATAGCCCAACATTAGCCACCTTTAGCTTAGCGGGGGTGACGTGAAGTCATGTGACCGTGCTGTAGTTCCTTTATAGCCCAACATTAGCCGCCTTTAGCTTAGCGGTGGTGACGTGAAGTCATGTGACCGTGCTGTAGTTCCTTTATAGCCCAACATTAGCCACCTTTAGCTTAGCGGTGGTGACGTGAAGTCATGTGACCGTGCTGTAGTTGCTTTAGCCTGCACCACTCTTGGCTTTGTCACCTTCAATTCTGTTGCTGCTTGGTATTGTGGGACAGCAGTATCTCCTTTCCTCTCCTCAAGGATGGTCCAGTGTTTCCTCAAGGAGATAACAAAGGAGGCATTGAAGCTCCTTTCCTAAAGAGTTAAACAGCTCTTATAATGGGACTCTTTCAGGTCTGTTCACTCCGTTATGAACCTTCCTGAGAGAAAGACAGTGTCACTGACCCTGGTCTTTATGCAGTAAACACTCTCACAGCTCCACATGTTTCAGAGCCACCTTCCCTTTCAGCGGTCTCTGTTATTTTCTCATTTACCGCCATCAGTGGGAGTTATTTGCTGCCCCCCCCTGCTGCTCTGCCCCCCCCTCATCTCAGCCTGGGTTATATGAAGCAGGAACTCTGCCTACCTCCCCCTCACATCGGAGCGTTGTTGTTTTACGGCTACAATTAGAGCCCACAAGTGTAAGCATTTCGTGCATAAAGCGTCCTTAGTGTCGCTGGCTTTATGAGAGGCCAAAACACCTCCACGTCCCTGAACGCCTGCACCATGGTTACTCCCTGCACCCTCTCCTTTTCTGCACTTATATCTGCCTCTATGCCCACATTTTACCTACACCAATCGTCTTTCCCTACTTCCTGTCATTTCCAGGCCAGTGTTTCTCTCAGCTTTGTGGTTCATACAAACCATTTGAATATCTCCAGAAGCGGCTTACCATTGTGGTTGGAAAGCTAAAACAAAAAGGCTGACATGCAGAGAATAATTCAGTGCCATCAGCGTCTGATTTATTTAACAGCAAGCGTGGAACTGGAAAATATCGACTGCTTTATTTCAAATGTTAAGAATCCATCACTATATTGATCATGCTACGAAACTAAGACTCGGAGACACATGCATGTAGCTTCAATGGATGCAGCTGGTGTGTGCAGGTGTGTGCAGGTCTTCTGGGTTTTTGGATGTATTTAATTAGAAATATTGGCTTTTTTTTTTACTTCATGTTTTCAGCCGTGAGAAAAACAAGCTTGTTTCTCTGTGTTTAGTTTTACAGACGAGAGCTTTCTTTCTATGTTTTTAATCTGTAGTGAGAAATAGAGATGTCCCGATCCGATCACGTGATCGGGGATCGGAGCCGATCACGTGATTTTCCAAAAATCGGGGATCGGGAGAAAAAAATCGGGGATCGGGATTTTTTTTCTTTTTTTTATAAAATATTTTTTTTTAATTTAATGTTACAAAACAAAAATGACCATGTTCACGTCTTAAAGTCATCCTGAGGACTTAGTTTTGGTTTAAAATTACACAACATCATGTATGTGTTGCTTTCTTTGGGCTTGTTTTCAGACCTGGTTGCTTATTTCTCTGAAATCTGGCAACAGAGTGGGCGCAGTGTCTAATAGTAGCAGTAAGCTAACGAGAGGCTACGTTCAGCTGGGGACTCGGGAGTCGGGACGGAGAAAATGTCAGGAGTTTGGAAGTATTATAAAATTGAAAGCGAAGACAGTGTAACAGCCAGATGCAATGTTTGCAAGGCAGAGGTTCCGCGTGGTGGAAAGAACAGAGCTACGTTCAACACGACCAATCTAATACGCTACCTGAGAAACAAACATCAACAACAACACAACGAGTACACAGCGGCCACTCAGGTAACGGCACTGAAACAACCGACACTTTCAGAGACTTTCAAAAGGAAAGAGAAACTGAAGAGTGAAAAGGCCAACACAATAACAGCCAAGATAGCTGAATTCATCGCGTTGGATGACCAGCCGTTATCTGTTACCTTTTCTTTCTCTTAATGCATTGCATAAAGATCGGATCGGGAAAAATCGGTATCGGCAGATTGTCAAAATCAAATGATCGGAATCGGATCGGGAGCAAAAAAAGGTGATCGGGACATCCCTAGTGAGAAACATTGGCTTCCTTCTCCTTCTTTACTTCGTGTCATCACCGTTTCTATTTCACTTTCCAGCTGAATATATTTAGGAACATGAGCTTTTTTTTAAACGTATTCCTCCATGTTTTCTGTGGTGTTTGGTGAGAAACGTTGGATTATTTTTCATTCTGCTATCCGGCTTTCAGCTGAACACTCTCGCTGTGTCTCTGTGCTGTCAGCAGGGAGAAACGTGACTTTGCACTTATTTCCTGGGTCTTCGTCTCCGCAGTTCTCCGTGTTTTCCGTATTTAGTGAGAAATATATACGCTTTTGTTCTTTCTGCAATATGAGATTTAAATTTAAAATATTTTTGCATGCAGTTCGCAGTATCCCTAAAGTGGACCTCCGATTGAGAAACAGTGCTCTAAGCATTTCCTCCTCCTCCTCTTCCTCACACATCTTCATCCCTCCTCTCTTTCCCTCCTCTCAGCACCTCTCCTCGCTCTTAACGACGTACGGCGAATGCATCAGCCGCACTAATTAACTCATAAATCATCTCTGAGCTCTCACAAAGTTTAGGATTTCAGCTCCAATCCACTGGAGATGATCAATAACAAGACACTTTGATACCTTGCTGCTAACAAGAAGCTGCATGTAGTCATCACATTTAAAGTACTCTTTAAAGTAGAGACACTGCCTACTGATATACACCTGAACATCAGCAGGAGAGGACTCTTTAAAGTAGAGACACTACATACTGATATACACCTGAACATCAGCAGGAGAGGACTCTTTAAAGTAGAGACACTACAGACTGATATACACCTGAACATCAGCAGGAGAGGACTCTTTAAAGTAGAGACGCTACATACTGATATACACCTGAACATCAGCAGGAGAGGACTCTTTAAAGTAGAGACACTACATACTGATATACTCCTGAACATCAGCAGGAGATGTATGTATTTCATCTTCATGCATTCAACTGTCTTCTCATGGAAGCGTTTTGGACGGTAGTCGCGTGTAAGATGTACAAAGTACAGACTTGAAGTCACAACAAAAAGGTTTCATCTTTTGAGGATTTGAATATCTTACGAACATGAAAGCGTTTCAAGAAATGTCAGAAAGTTGCTTCGGGGTTTCTTCAAACAGGAAGTAGGACAGGAGATCTGAGGTCTGCTTTCGTTTGTATCCCGGCTGTTTGTTTGCAGTTCAAGGTGACTTTGAGGATGCTTTGTTTGTGAGCATGTACTACACAGATCTTCACCGTCGTCCTGCAGCCGATGACGGACATCTGGGAAGTTATTTATCGCCGGAGTTTTTGTTCTTCGTTGTGTTTGAACTCTTCCTCTGTTTTAAGCCGAAGACAGGAAGTGAAGATTATTCCTCTTCCTCCTTTATCTCGACTTTAGACCGTTTTAGTTTGACCTCTGAAGGTCGGCCGCGTTTAGTCTTCTTGTTTTCCTCGCTGTGTGCTTTTTAAATTATCCACGCTTTATCCAAACACACGGCCGGTAAACAGGGTCTGTCCGTCGAGGTTGTTGTTTATCAGTTTATTGAAGTCTTATCGAGACAGGATGTGATGTTTGTTTTTCACAGCATCGAACCATTTCCAACTCCGTTGTCGCTTTAGAATAGTGGGTAGTGTTTCTAATCTTGTTGAACAGTCGGCTGAACACACACACATTTAAAATATGCAATAATTTACCTCCTTTTCACAAAATGCTGTTTTCAAATAAATAGACGAGTTGCTTTTCTCTGATTTCAGATGATTTAAACGCATCAGCGTGAACACTAGTGAACGTGTGACATTAGAACGTCGTTGCACTCAGCCGGCGACGTCCACGCAGCAGCTTTGAAAACATCTTGGAGCTGGGCGTGTATCGATATATTATCCAATGTGTGACCGCCCACAGGACTTAAAAAGCACCTAACTAGATCATGAAAATCTCCCGAACCCCCCTAACATATTTGGACCTCGGTATTTAGGAAATCCTGGATACGGCCCTGCATGTGCCGACTGCCAGCGTGAAGTCCATGCTTTCTGCTCACGGTACGTCCACACAGCAGCTTTGAAAACATCTTGAACATCTTGGAGCTGGGCGTGTCTGACAGCTTGGGGATTTTTTGCGAGCAACGCGACCAACAACCAATCACATGAATCTCCCGCCCCCGACATACAAAGCAAAAAACCCCGGGGATTTTATGCGAGCAATATATAAATATATAAACTCCCCAAACAGGCGAAAACCTACCAGTTCCACCCACTGTCTCTGCCCCCTCCCTCCATGCTGGTTTCTCCGGTTTGTATCCCGGTAATAGTTCTGGTCGTAAAGAACCGGGTGATCTGCTACCGTAACTTCTCGTTTGGAATATGAGGAAATGAACTGCGGTCTGGTTCTCCCTGCTTACACGCGGTTTGATTGGCTAGCGCTTCTACTGTCAGATTTGCATACACGTGTTTGATTGGCTGACGCTTCCAGCTCAGCTTCAAAGGTTGAACATTGCTCAACTTTTGAATCCTGGACATCCTGGAAATCTTCGCTTCGCTCCCCCACAATGCAGTTCGGCGAAAAGCGAGGCAACGTGACGTCATCCCCATTCAAAGTCAACGGGCAGAGAAGCGTTGGAAGGTTTTGTAACGCTGCTGTGTGGACGGGTTAGTTACAAAACTGTCTTTGAATGAAGAAGAAAATCTGGCTGAAAGCATGTCGTCGTAAAACTGCAGCTAATAATAGCTTCCTTGCTAATGTCTTGGTTCAATGCCACCTTGCTGCGTATCCTTGCTGTGTATCCTTGGCTTATACACGTCATACTTGGGGTATGGATTATATTCAACACAACAACAAATATCTCACATTATTCACGTTGCTATTCACGTTGCTTGGAGGCTAAATAAGCGTCTTTGTAAATGTAACAAAAGGGAAATGTCATTATATCTGACATTTTAAACCAAACACCAGTTTATATGTTTCCATATATGTGTGTCAGTATTTATCCGAAAAAGCCGACATAAAAGTAAGATATCGTTGTGTCTGCTCCTCAGTGCTGTGCACACTCTGCGGTGGGTGCGTCCTCCGGGCTCGCGTCTCATTAAAGAAGGATTAATGAATCACTTTGGAAAACAAAAGCTCCAAGGGGGAGGGGGGGTACAAAGCAGCTTGTTCAGGCGTTCCACAGTTTCCGTGTCTGAATGCTACGAATGTGACACTTATTGACTCCCTCTGTAAGCGCAGTGCTGCCTCATTAGACTCCAACAATCCAGGATCCTTTGAAGTCCCTTTGAACCGTGACCTCCACGACGGCCTGCAGCCACGCTGAGCTTTAAGCCGAGTGCAAACAGCATGTATTTAGTAGAGCGAGTGATTTAGTGCCATCTCTACCAAGTGGACAGTCCACTGACATGTGTTGCAGAGACTGAACAAAGTGTTCAAAAGCGTTGCATAGGAACTGATATAAACTAAAAACAATATGTCAAGTTACAGAAGTCAGATTGTATAGAAGTCTACGAGGAAATTACAATTGCTCAGTCTTTGAATCAAAACTAGCTCAAAGGTGTTGAGTTTGAATTCAATACACCTTTCTAATGTGTTGAATTCCTCTGGTTGCCAAAGGAAGTCAGATTGAATAGAAGTCTACGAGGAAATGATCCGACTTCTCTCTTGATTGATGATTGTTGATCAACCTGAAACCCAGGGAAACTCCACTGTAGTAGAAACTAACTCTACTTCTTGCCAAAGGAAGTCAGATTGTATAGAAGTCTACGAGGAAATTAAGCTACCTTTCATTTACAAAAGAGACGAGTGTTAAATCCAGACATTTTAAATCAACCGTCGGGTTCCAAGTGATTTTAATCTCATCGTTCTCTCTCTTCCAGATAAAAGGATGCTGCCGGGCCCTGACGACGGACTGAGTCCCACCTGAACCCTCCCTCTCCTCTCCCCCCTCCCTCAGACCCCCCCCCCCCCTCCCATCATGCACCTGCTGTGCCGCGGCCGCCTGAAGCTGCTCGTGGCCTCGCTCACGGCCGGCGTGCTGCTCACCTGGCTCTACCTGCTGGCTGGGAACCTGGAGAGTGAGTACCTCCAGATTATAGATTATACCTCCATCTTGTTCGTTAAGAGATGTATGACATGATAGTTGAATGGTTTCGGTTGCTGGAAGTGTGCTGAAGCATTTAGATCTGACAAAAGGTACAGAAGAAGTGAAGTGTTGTTGCTTTCTGGAGCTTTTATTTGAAAAAAAAACAATCCTAAACCTGAGCCTGTAACGAAACAGTGACTTTTTGGTGGCTTTTATTTAAAAAAATGTTTTCGTTCGTAGATTCCTGAGAGGACACATTACCTCTATGGGGCTTTTATTTTGAAAAACAGGCCTGATACTGAGTTCCCTGAAAGGATATGAGAACTCTGTGACTTTTAATTTGATTAAATGATCAATGATGACACTGTTTCCCTCTGGGGATTTTCATTTTGAAATATAAGCCTAAGATTCATGTAATGATACAGTCAGTTTTTGGGGCTTTTATTTTGAAATAAGCATTGTCCTGAACTTCCTGTAAGGATATAGTTTACTCTTTAAGCTTTATTTGAAATAAATACATGATATTGAGCTTCCTGTAAGGATACAGTAACTCTATCGGGCTTTTATTCTGAAAAACATGTCGCTCTCTAAGCAATCTGTAACTATCAATTTACTTTCTGGAGCTTTTATTTTGAAAAACATGCCTTCCAGTAAAGATACAGTTGGTCCATGGTGGTTTTATTTTGAAAAACAAATAAGGGCTCATCCCGAGCTTCTTTTATTGCTGCAAAAACTCTATAGGGCTATTATTCTGAAAAACCAAGTCTCATTCTTAGCTTCCTGTAAGGATACATTTTCTCTTTATGAATATAAATGTATTATTCCAGGTATTTCTTCAGTACATGATGAGAGGCTTTGTTTGATTAAAACACATTCAGGTTTACTATCGAGCCAAAGAAATCTAATCAATCTAGCTTAAATGAAAGCTTCGGATCGGACCATTACGTTCAGTTTTGAAACACCGATCAGTTTGATTTTGGTTACAGCAGCGGAATACAAGATATCTCCTGGAAGTGCTTTACTTTGCACGTACACTAGTTTCTTATCTTGCGTCATATGAAACTAGAATGACATATATTAGACACCATAAAACAACGTATATTAAAGTCATGTCTAAAAGCAAGCTGGACTTCCAGGTACTGTAATTTAACATTTAAGCATTTCTTCCTGCTTTCAAGGTTTCAAAATAATACAAAGTTGTTACGACTCCAGACAAAAAGGACGGTTCAAAAAAGGAATTTACTTTTGGTGATTTGCCAGGCAATACAAACACTCATAGTAAACAAGGACTCGAGAAAATGACTTACTAAATACCAACTCACAAATAAGGTAAAGCTCGGTTCGAAGCGATGTGGCAAAGAGAAAACACAGATGACACACACGGGGCTCCACGGGTGCAAACACTACGGGCGGGGCAGGTGATCAGGTCAGGGAACACACACATGGGTAGGAGTCGAACCAAGGCCCCAGGAAGTGCGCCGGACTCTGAGGAGAATATTCGTAGTGGCCAAACGGCGGTACTGCAGCTTCCGTATCAGTCCGTGACGTCCCTGGCCCGGAAGACTTTTTCATTGAGTAACATCGTTTTAACCAAACAAACCACCCAGTATGAACGTTTGTATAGCCCTTATTAAAAACATTCGGTCCTCACGTTGTAAATGTGCTAATAACGTTATTCTGAGAGTTATTTCCCTCGGCATTATGAACGCGCACCTGAGAGAGGGAGCTCGGGGGCGGGGCTTAAGGGGCAAGTCAACTGGCCATGCTCTGTGAGCGCACATACGGGTTCTACTGCTCTGACAGCTAGGCATGCTGGGTAATCTGTGACGTTTCGCTCTCTCAGAAGTTGGCCCGTTTTGACTTCATGCGCCAACGAGCAGCTCTCACAGGAAAGCACGAGACCCCGCCTCCCGCGTCGAACTGCCTGACATGAGAGAGGAGATTAACAAAGTGAAACAGAAAATGACAATATTAACTTAGCCGAGAAATAATACTGATACAAATAGACAAGGATAAAAAACTAACAAATCTGACGAGACATTCTCAGTTCGAGCCACGATACCTCTCAGCAGATAAAGTTGTAAATATTCAAAATGTTTCCTGAGCACTAACGACATGTCGGTACTGGTGTTTCAGTGCGTCTGCGGGTCAGACTCAGAGTAGTTGTTGGCGGGCCCGAGTGAGGGGAAACTTTATGCAAAGCCTTTATGGGGTAATTCAAAATTGATTTCTACATCATGAAAGCGGCACAGCGTTGCTAAGTACCTTTCTGTCCTTGCATATTTATATGCCGCACCACTTTACATCTACTTCTCTCTGATTATATGGCAGCTACTTTGCAGATTAAACATTTAGAAACCTGGAGTGAGAGGATGTTAAAATGCATTACAGCAAATGGAGAGTATCCAGAAATAGCTCCGTCTCTGCCGGCTTTAACAATTAGAACTATTGTTTGATCGTGCAGCTGTTTTTTACTCAGCCAGCTCTCCTGGAATGGCATTGTTCCTTTCCGCCCGATGAGAAGGCATGTATCACCATGGCGTCTGAATGTGCAGCCAGCTTCTTTCCTCGCTGGTCGCCGGCGTTTCTTTCCGCCTTCAGATTGAATTGTGAACATTCCCAGCATGCCTCACTTCAGCTGTGGGCCAGCTGCTGCTCCCATCCTCTGAGGAAGAGAGGAGGAGGAGGAGGAGAGGAGGAAGAGAGGAGGAAGAGAAACATGCTAAACCGGAGACAGAGAGAAAGGGAAGGGAGGAAGGAGGGAAGAATTGAACTTGTGTCGAGAGGAATAGAGGAAAGAGAGCAGAAGAAGTGATGAGGGCAGAGGAGGAATGCTCACTGCGTTGCTCGAGTCAGACTTGTTTCAATAGTGTAAAATGTTTGTCTTCATGTCAGCTGGTAAAAAGAAAACCCTCAAATAAAACACACTTTCTGCAGAAAGCGTAAATAAGGGATTTCAAAGGTTTACAGTCCATCAGTAACGTCATGGCAACCAGTTTGTGTAATCAAGCATTAGCACCGAGACACCGCTCACACACCATCCCACGCTTCAGTCACCTGGACATCGATGCTCTGGCACACACGCGTCTGTGCCGCTTGGACCGCTGCCCCTCCGCACGTCCACTCACGTCTCACACACACAGTACAGCTGCATCGCTCTGTCCGTGCCCTCAGTGCGCACGGTGCTCCGCCCCCTCGACCTGCAACACGCTCCGGCAGACCTTACGCACTTTGATACATCACGGATTCTAAACTCATTTTAAAAAGCTGGGGAATCATCTGTGGGGGTTTGAACCTGCTATATCCCACTGCTTTGTACGGCGTTGTTTCACAAAGCTCATTGTTCACTTTGTCTTAGTGTTTCCAGTATTGCTGTAAACTGTAAACTTCGTTGTCGCACTAAGCTGTACTGCTTGTATTGCAGCAGTTCTTTATTGCATTGAAAAGAGGAATGTTAAATAATGTTTATATCATTTGCATTTCATTTTTTTTAAATATTAATTTGCCGAATGACGCATAACTGACATTTTTAATTAGCATTTAAATATATCTCCCGTACTGCATGTGTGTTTGAGTCAAAATAATTGTGTGTGTGTGTGTGTGTGTGTGCGTGCGTGCGCGTGTGTGTGTGTGTGTGTGTGGTGTGTGTAAGCTGCTTGCAAATTGAGATATTCCCAGGACCACATGTGTGTCCTGATGCTCCTGCGCAGAGAGTCTGAATAAAAAGCAGCATTCAGAATGTCGCTCTGTTTTCAGAGGCGTCTCACAGGAAGCTGAACGCCGAGTTCTTTAGCCGGGGGCTGAGCATCTGCACATCCAGCAGTTGCAGATCTCAATTAGAGACTTAATCTTTCCATCTCTTTTTGCTCCGTTTTTGTTCACCACCCTAAAAAAGTGCAGTTTTTGCTGCTAAATGCCACAAAATTATAGCATAAATTGAACTTGTTAGCGATTTTCTTTCTAAATCTAGCAGTTAAAAAGCTTCAT
>JAMFTG010000247.1:120000-170000 GCA_023974075.1 Chaenocephalus aceratus | reverse complement strand
ATTCATAGTTTAATAATAATACAAAAATATATGTTTTGTTTTGTGAAAAAAAATTCTGTTGTACCGAAAACGTACCGAACCGAACCGTGACCAAAAAACCGAGGTACGTACCGAACCGAAATGTTTGTGAACCGTTACACCCCTAATGGATAGATAGATAGATGGATGGATGGATACTTTATTAATCCCAAATTCAGAAATCTTTTTGTTATAGGACCAGTGTGCTCAACATTAAAATACAGATACCTAAAACTGGAAAAGAGTTAACAATAAAAAAAAAATAGTATATCAATCACTTTAACCATTATAAACAATGTAAACAATTCTGGATTGTTAAAACGTTCTTTAAAAAGGTAAAAAATGAAGTCCAATGAAATCCAACTTACGATGATACATGACTAACTCGTCTCTTTGTCCCCTCTAAAGATGGCCGCTCCCTCCTCCTCGCTCCCTGTCTGGCCGACACCCCTGCTCAGGTTTTGGAGCGGTCCGTCCTGGAGTCGAGGGTCCGAGAAGTGGAGGAGGAGAACCGTAAGATCCGGCTGCAGCTCAGCCAATCACAGGGCACCGCTGCCCAGCCTCCGGACGGTAACTACGGCAACCAGCAGTGGGCGGCGTCGGCGGACACTGGGCCGGAGGACGGAGACAACACGGCGGAGGAGAAGAACAACACCGAGTGTCCTCGATCACCCCCCGTCCAGAAGTGTGAGGTCAGGAAACACACATCCTTTACTCCAGTAGAAGTACAGATACTCGTGTTTAAAAATACTCTGGTAAAAGTAGAAGTACTGACTTCTTTACTCAAGTAAAAGTAAAGAAGTATGGGCACGCAATGACTCTAAATAATAATGAGCACGCCACCAAACACACATTCAAACTAAAGTAAGAAAATGTAAGAAGTAGAAAGTACAGGTATTTGGGTTAAAATGTAAGAAGTAGAAAGTACAGGTATTTGGGTTCAACATGTAAGAAGTAGAAAGTACAGGTATTTGAGTTCAACATGTGAGAAGTAGAAAGTACAGGTATTTGTGTTCAACATGTAAGAAGTAGAAAGTACAGGTATTTGGGTTCAACATGTGAGAAGTAGAAAGTACAGGTATTTGAGTTCAACATGTAAGAAGTAGAAAGTACAGGTATTTGGGTTCAACATGTAAGAAGTAGAAAGTACAGGTATTTGTGTTCAACATGTAAGAAGTAGAAAGTACAGGTATTTGTGTTCAACATGTAAGAAGTAGAAAGTACAGGTATTTGGGTTCAACATGTGAGAAGTAGAAAGTACAGGTATTTGAGTTCAACATGTAGGAAGTAGAAAGTACAGGTATTTGTGTTCAACATGTAAGAAGTAGAAAGTACAGGTATTTGTGTTCAACATGTAAGAAGTAGAAAGTACAGGTATTTGGGTTCAACATGTAAGAAGTAGAAAGTACAGGTATTTGAGTTCAACATGTAAGAAGTAGAAAGTACAGGTATTTGGGTTCAACATGTAAGAAGTAGAAAGTTCAGGTATTTGGGTTCAACATGTAAGAAGTAGAAAGTACAGGTATTTGAGTTCAACATGTGAGAAGTAGAAAGTACAGGTAATAATAATAATATATTGGATTTATATAGCGCTTTTATAGTACCCAAAGACGCTTTACAATATGAGGGGGGGGGGGGTAGATAGACTGGGGCAGGTAGACAACAGACTAAGAAAAAAACAACAAAAACGACAAAACAAAACACAGTGGCAGTCAGGAGGAGGTCGAAAATGAGTGGGGGGGTGTTTTACGGATAGAGAGAGGTGAAAAGATGGGTTTTGAGGCGGGACTGGAACAGAGTGAGGGACTCGGACTCACGGAGGTCTTGGGGAGGGAGTTCCAGAGTTTTGGGGCGGCCACAGAGAAGGCTCTGTCTCCAAAGCTCCGGAGATTGCCAATGGGGGTGGAAAGCAGGCCGGCCGAGGTGGATCTGAGGGTCCGGGGAGGATGGTAGGGGATGAGAAGGTCAGTGAGGTACGGGGGGGCCAGATGGTGGAGGGCTTTATAGGTAAGGACCAGGAGTTTGTAGATGATGCGGTGAGTAACGGGAAGCCAGTGTAGTTCTTTGAGGACCGGGGTGATATGGTGCCATGATTTAGTGTGGGTGAGAAGTCTGGCGGCTGCGTTCTGAACACGCTGGAGTCTACTGAGGGAGGTGGAGCTGATGCCGTATAGGAGGGAGTTACAGTAGTCGAGGCGGGAGGAGATGAAGGCGTGAATGAGTCGCTCAGCTGCGGGGCGGGTGAGATAGGGACGGATTTTGGCAATGTTGCGGAGATGGAAAAATGAGATTTTGACAACTTGGCGGATGTGGGAGTCAAGGGAGAGGGTGGGATCGAATATAACCCCGAGGTTGCGTGCCTGGGTTGAGGGGGAAACAGGGGTGCCATCGATGGTCAGTGTGAGGTTGGGGGTTTTACTGAGGGTGGATTTGGAGCCGATGAGGAGGAGTTCAGTTTTATTGCTGTTGAGTTTAAGAAAGTTTTTTTGCATCCAGGATTTCAAGTCAGTCAGACAGGATTCAATGTGGGAGATGGGGGGGGTTATGGAGGGATTTGGTGCTGAGGTAGATTTGAGTGTCATCGGCGTAGCAGTGGAAGTCCAGGTTGTAGTGGCGGAGAATCTGACCAAGGGGGAGGATGTAGATGATGAAGAGGAGGGGGCCGAGTACTGAGCCTTGGGGAACACCTTGGGTGACTGTAGCGGTGGCAGAGGAGTGATTGTTGAGGGAGATGAAGTGGGATCTGTCGGAGAGATATGACTGGAGAGATATGACTGGAGCCACCTGAGCGCAGTACCTTCGATACCGATGTCTTGGAGTCGGGTGAGCAGGATGTTGTGGCTCACGGTATCAAAGGCTGCACTCAGGTCGAGGAGGATGAGGATGTTGAGGGAACCGGTGTCAGCAGAGGTGAGGAGGTCATTGAGGACCCTGACGAGTGCCGTTTCTGTGCTGTGATGGGGACGAAAACCAGACTGAAGGGGTTCGAAGAGGTGATTTGATTGGAGATGGCGGTGGAGTTGTTTGGAGATGATGCGTTCTATTGTTTTGGAGAGAAAGGGAGGTTGGAGATGGGGCGGTAATTACTGAGGGATGAGGGATCCAGACCGGGTTTTTTGAGGATGGGAGTGACAGCAGCAGTTTTAAAGGCAGAGGGAACGGTTCCTTGGGACAGGGAGGAGTTGAAGAGGTTGACAAGGTAGGGGCAGAGGACGGGGAGGCAGGACTTCAGTAGAGGGGTGGGAAGAGGGTCAAGGGAGCAGGTAGTGGGTTTGGAGGAGCTGATCAGATTGAGAATTTCAGAGGGGGAGACCAGAGTGAACTGGGAGAGGCGGCCGTGGGGAGGGGGAGTCGGGAGGTCAGGGGAGAAGGAGGGAGAGATTGGAGAAGCAGATAGGGAGTGATTAATGGCAGTGATTTTGTCTGAGAAAAACTGGAGGAATGAACTGCATAAGGTGGAAGTGAGGGTGTCGGCACGGGGTTAAAAGGTATTTGTGTTCAACATGAGAGAAGTAGAAAGTACAGGTATTTGAGTTCTACATGTGAGAAGTAGAAAGTACAGGTATTTGAGTTCAACATGTAAGAAGTAGAAAGTTCAGGTATTTGGGTTCAACATGTAAGAAGTAGAAAGTACAGGTATTTGGGTTCAACATGTGAGAAGTAGAAAGTACAGGTATTTGAGTTCAACATGTAAGAAGTAGAAAGTACAGGTATTGAGTTCAACATGTAAGAAGTAGAAAGTTCAGGTATTTGGGTTCAACATGTGAGAAGTAGAAAGTACAGGTATTTGGGTTCAACATGTAAGAAGTAGAAACTACAGGTATTTGAGTTCAACATGTAAGAAGTAGAAAGTACAGGTATTTGAGTTCAACATGTAAGAAGTAGAAAGTTCAGGTATTTGGGTTCAACATGTAAGAAGTAGAAAGTACAGGTATTTGAGTTCAACATGTAAGAAGTAGAAAGTACAGGTATTTGAGTTCAACATGTAAGAAGTAGAAAGTACAGGTATTTGTGTTCAACATGTGAGAAGTAGAAAGTACAGGTATTTGGGTTCAACATATAAGAAGTAGAAAGTACAGGTATTTGTGTTCAACATGTGAGAAGTAGAAAGTACAGGTATTTGTGTTCAACATGTGAGAAGTAGAAAGTACAGGTATTTGGGTTCAACATATAAGAAGTAGAAAGTACAGGTATTTGTGTTCAACATGTGAGAAGTAGAAAGTACAGGTATTTGTGTTCAACATAAGAGAAGTAGAAAGTACAGGTATTTGAGTTCAACATGTAAGAAGTAGAAAGTACAGGTATTTGAGTTCAACATATGAGAAGTAGAAAGTACAGGTATTTGTGTTCAACATGTGAGAAGTAGAAAGTACAGGTATTTGAGTTCAACATGTAAGAAGTAGAAAGTTCAGGTATTTGGGTTCAACATGTAAGAAGTAGAAACTACAGGTATTTGGGTTCAACATGTGAGAAGTATAAAGTACAGGTATTTGGGTTCAACATGAGAGAAGTAGAAAGTACAGGTATTTGAGTTCTACATGTGAGAAGTAGAAAGTACAGGTATTTGAGTTCAACATGTAAGAAGTAGAAAGTTCAGGTATTTGAGTTCAATATGTAAGAAGTAGAAAGTACAGGTATTTGAGTTCAACATGTGAGAAGTAGAGAGTACAGGTATTTGGGTTCAACATGTAAGAAGTAGAAAGTACAGGTATTTGGGTTCAACATGTGAGAAGTAGAAAGTACAGGTATTTGTGTTCAACATGTGAGAAGTAGAAAGTACAGGTATTTGAGTTCAACATGTAAGAAGTAGAAAGTACAGGTATTTGAGTTCAACATGTAAGAAGTAGAAAGTTCAGGTATTTGGGTTCAACATGTAAGAAGTAGAAAGTACAGGTATTTGAGTTCAACATGTAAGAAGTAGAAAGTACAGGTATTTGAGTTCAACATGTAAGAAGTAGAAAGTACAGGTATTTGAGTTCAACATGTAAGAAGTAGAAAGTACAGGTATTTGAGTTCAACATGCAAGAAGTAGAAAGTACAGGTATTTGAGTTCAACATGTGAGAAGTAGAAAGTAAAAAGTAGTCAGAAAAACAAGTAGTGGAGTAAAGTACTGATACCAGAAAAATGTACTTAAGTACAGTAACAAAGTATTTGTACTTCACTGCTTCCAACCTCTGCAGAGTAATAATACAACAACAATAATAATCATGGTTTCCAAAGCAGGCATGTTGGGGTAATTTAAAGTCAGACCCAGATGTCTCCAGTAGAAACGCAGTGAGTCCCTCAAAAGACTCCCAGTTCTGCGGGAAATATCCCATGGGTGAAAAGGGGAGAATGAAATAAGGAAATACACGTGGCATAGTTTGTACAGGTTTGCATCATATGTGCATTGTTGTCTGACCTTGTATAGCTCCTTATTTACAATCTCAATGTTAATGCTAAATATTTACAATATTGTCCTTTCACTCCATCCCTTGCCTTTAGTTGATTGTCTACCCCTTCCTTAATCGTGAGACAGACCTGACAGTTGCCTTAAGCACTGCTGTCAGTTAATATATCCCTTTATTATGTTATATATATATATGTTTTAAGAAGCTCAGGTTTCCCAGCAGTTCATAGAAACTATAATGTCTGAAGCCGGTTGAGTAAAATCCGAGGGAACGCTCTTTGAAGTCTGTGTGCATCCTTTGAGCTACAACTTTTCAAAGACTTTGTGCCGCTGAATTTCAAGTAACGTGAAATCCTCCATATCTGAGAGGCTAAATATTGAATTTGACATCAGAGAGGAGCGAGCGACCTGGGTTATGGGAAGTTAACGGCTCTGAAAGTGTTCCTTTTAATTCACAGAAGCAGCAATTCACAACTTTAGGTGTTAGGAAAAGTTATGTTGACATTTAAATAATGCACAAAGTGAAGGATAGCATTTTAATTTAATTTCTAATAAAATGGTTTTATCTCTTACTATTTGTTTCTATTATTTAATATTATATGTCACCCACGTCCTGCCTTCAACACCAATAAAAACAATGTCTCTGTACCGTAAACAAAAAACAAATACAAGACTACACGTTACTTTAATTCAGGGTTTCTAAAGTCGTCCATTTGGGATGTCACACCACGTCGTTGGCCCCCAAAGTAAAAGGTGTTCTTTTAGATTCACAGTCGACTTTCACAACTTGAGGTGTTAAGATTGGTTGTTGACATTTGGATCTGCCAAAAATAAGGATGAGGGAAGGACGCTGTGAACATGTGCTGAAAGCTTTAACACCCCGAGGGTAGGAGTGTCGACGGATGAAGTGAAAGACGCTCTTGTTTAACTCAGATTCTCTTTCTCATCCTCTGTTCCGCAGCTGATCCACGTCGCGTGCGTTTGTGCCGGTCACAACGCCAGCAGAGACGTGGTCACGCTGGTGAAGTCCGTCCTCTTTCACAGGTGAGTCACAAACACAGACGCGTTAAGGACAGTGGCCGGTTCTCAATCGCGAGGATGCTTGCTTGGTAGCACATGTCTTCCGAGTCACTTCCTTCGGCAGGGTTGCCAACTTTGGGAACCTGGCTGGAGTGAGATTTTGATATCATGGGGTTAATTACACATATGCGCACGAAATGACTGCTATCGTGTCAGCAGCGGGACCTTAGCATATATACAGGATATATATACAATATATACAAATACACAATATTGGACACAGACTATAAAGGGCACAAAGTTTCCTTCACTAATGAAAGTCAAACACACGTTTTTTTCCACTGTTTTATTGTGTGCCTGTCGCGATAAGCAATTCATCGAGTATTTGTGTTGGGTGATCTACGGTAGGGCTAACCCATGCAGCGGTGGGGTGAAGCCAGTATTTGCAATGTAATTACACCCACGCTATATCGCCCCCTTGACGGTGATGAAACGCCACGCGTGAGGGTTAGATTATTTCTCTGTCTCAATCCAAATTGAACTGGATGAAATAAAAAGGCACATTTGTCTTGAAGTAAATAAAAAGGGCGACCTGGAGCCAATCCTGCACCTTCCCCACAGCTGAAAGAGTTGATGCTGAAAGCCCAACCCCCGCACGCATTCTGGTTCTCTCTTGAGAAGAAAAATAAATAAATCTATTACTCCACGACATATTTAAAAAAATTAATGCCATTTTAGTTTAGTGTTACTTTGTTCTGAAAGCTGAACCTGCTGCTCCTCACAGAGAGAAGAGGGAGAGGCTGTGAGTTACTTTACATTGTGGATAAGGGTGGATAGCCCCCATTGTTCTGTGTGTCAAAATGACAGACAGCCCACACACCTATCACTCATCACACCGTGGGGTCTTCTGTCATTACGTGTTGATTTCTATCAACACGTAAGGTTGTATCGATGTATATAGAGATGTACTACAGCAAAAGTATTCTCCGTCGGGACTTCCTGCAACAACACCACGCCGTTATCTTGATTCTGATTGGCCAGAAGACATTATCAAAGATGTTCTATTGAGAAGACGATCACTACGTGACAACAGTTTTCAAAACCGTTTCTAGTCTTCGGTATTCTTGTTTTGGCGTGAGAATAGTTTGGGCAGCGTGAGAGCGTGAGATTGAGAGTGAAAGCGTGTGTCACACGCCAGATGCGTGAGAGTTGGCAACCCTGCCTTCAGAAGCGAGGCAAGAATCCTTCCTGGCATTCGGAAAACGAAGAGTGGAACAGGCTAGCAAGTGTGCAGGTGTGCGTCATATGAGAGGGCCCGCCTCTTACATTTTCCGCCACAGATTTGGGAAATTGGTCCGTGCGCAAAGCATTGTGGGGATTTGAAGGACGCAAAGTCTGCCCATGTGCAGCCTCGACATTTCTCCAAACAAAGTACGCGGCCTCGGTGGAATTCCAAGTATGCTGGAGATTGGAACAGTCCTTCGGCGGCACTCGATGACGTAGCATCCTTGAAATATTGGCTTGGAAGCCAGTTTCTTCGAGATTGAGAAACGGCCACAGTTTCCATTACCCATTCAATCCATTAGCTGGTATTTATGTTAGCCGGTATCTCCGTTAGCTGCTATATCTTTGATCTGCTCTTTCTGTATTTCCATTAGACACTATTTCTGTTAGTCGTTGTTTCCGTTCGCTGCTATTTATGTTAGCCGTTATTTCCATTAGCCAGTATTTCCATTAGACACTATTTCTGTTAGCCGGTATTTCTGTTAGCTGCTATTTATTATAGCTGCTCTATCTGTTAGCCGTTATTTCCATTAGCTAGTATTTCTGTTAGCCGTTATTTCCATTAATTAGTATTTCTGTTAGCTGCTATTTCTGTTAGCCGTTATTTCCATTAGCTGGTATTTCTGTAAGCCGTTATTTCCATTAGCTGGTATTTCGGTTAGCCGTTATTTCCATTTGCTGGTATTTCTGTTAGCTGCTTTATCTGTTAGCTAGTATTTCTGTAAACTGGTATTTCTTTTAGCCAGTATTTCTGTTAGCTGGTATTTCTTTTAGCTGGTATTTATGTTTGCAAGTATTTCTGTTAGCTGGTATTTCTTTTAGCTGGTATTTATGTTTGCCAGTATTTCTGTTAGCTGGTATTTCTTTTAGCTGGTATTTATGTTTGCAAGTATTTCTGTTAGCTGCTATATCTTTAATCTGCTTTTTCTGTTAGCCCGTATTTCCATTAGACACTATTTCTGTTAGTCGTTGTTTCCGTTAGCTGCTATATCTGTTAGCTGTTATTTATATTATCTTCTGTTGGCCAGTGTTTCCATTAGCTAGTATTTCTGTTGGCCAGTATTTCTCTGTTAGCTGGTATTTCTGTTAGCCAGTATTTCTCTGTTAGCTGGTATTTCTGTTGGCCAGTATTTCTCTGTTAGCTGGTATTTCTGCAAGCTGGTATTTCTGTCAGCCGTTATTTCCATTTGCTAATATTTATGTTAACTGCTATTTATGTTAGCCGGTATTTCCAGTAGCTAATATTTTTGCTATCTGCTATTTCTGCTAGCTGCTTTTGATAGTAGTCGATATTTTAGAATTACATACTTTACTGGACTGTTACCGGTAAAAAGTCTGTTCAAAGTCTGACCATTTTAAACCTGAAATGTACTTTCAAAAAGAAACAATTTTGTTATTGTTTCTTTTTCTTTTTCCTTATTTGTGGATTTCCTAAAATGCAAAGGAAAACATGAATTAATTTCCCGCGAAGTAACACAGGTTTAGAATAGAATAGAAAAAGATTTATATTATTATCATTATAAGATGTTGATGTCATTCTTCCTCCCTTTGCTATCAATGGACTTTAGGCTCCACAATAAAAACAGATATTTGACTCTAATATCTCCCATTTGACAAGGAATATTAAACATTTTAATGCTGAACCTTAGTTCCTCCGTCCCTGAATCTATAAAGTACCTTTCAATTATTTTTCTTTCTTTCCCTCTCTCTCTCTCTTTAAAGCTCAAAAGATCTTTATTCTACTGGCCTTGGAATTTCCTAAATGTTAGCGGACCAGAGAAATATTGAAATATCCTGAAAACGAAAAGATGACCTTTAAATAAAAATAAATCGGCTTTGCAGAACCTGAAAGAAGTAAAACCCTGGGCAGCATAATTGCCTTTCAATCCGGAAAAAATAACTTTCAATGAGAGCAGAGTGGTTATAGCACGTCAATTAACCTCAAAGACGAGTTCGAGTCACGCCCTGGATTTTAGACACAAGATTACACCGTTTTTTGTATTTTCAAATTAATATAACACTGTCATATCTCACCTCTCTATCACCTTATTCCTGTCAATAAAAGGTCCAAATCCCGTATTTAAAACGTGTCAAATGATGGACTGTCTGTATCTCAGTTCATATTTACTAGAGATAGTTGAAAAATAAGGGAATAAAACATTCCCAATACATGTATGAACATATTTCAGTGAGGAAATCAAATCAACTGAAAGACATACATTTGATTAGATGACAAATGCTTTACTGATTTATCATAAACAAAGTAATGTGGTTTGATTAGTAATGAAAGTGAACCGTTCTCAACGCGATAAGAAAGGATCTACTAATATGTAGTCTTTTAGTTGTAACACTGAAGAGACAGCTGTCCTATTTATAAAATAAATAAAAACTCACTTTGCTTCCCTTCTTCTCTTGATTTTAACTTAATAAACTCCACTTTTTATTCCTTTTAATGCAAGCTTTTAAATATTTAAACATAACATATTCAATGCGCGGCTGATATGAGGACGAAAACTGATGTTTCATTTCAAATGCATATAAGTACAGAAACGACAGACTGCTATGCAGATAAGAAGAAGCTGTGTCAGTGCAGCATTATCACCTCTTGACTCGTGGTGTGTTTCTCTTTCTGGGCCTCAGGAGAAACCCTCTCCACTTCCACTTCATCACCGACACGGTGGCCCATCAAATCCTCAGCTCGCTGTTCCAGTCCTGGATGGTTCCCTCGGTGCAGGTCAGCTTCTACGATGCAGACGAACTCAAGGTACACACACACACACACGCGCGCACACGCACACACACACACACACACACATCAGTGGATTTGATAGGACTAAAAGAGTGACTCGTTCTCCAAAGACACCATTGGCACTTTGCATTACATGTCACGTGTTAGGAGCGAAGTGCCTCAGGGACACAACGACATGCTGACTGCAGTAGGACTCGAACTTGCTACCCCCTGATTCAAAGTTCAGCGCACTAATTCAGCGCACTATCCCCCTGAGCCACAGCCTCCTGCCTCTTCAAATCAAAAAGTTAGAAAGACGGTTCATGTTACCTACAACACATTTGACACAGGATAATTAACTGTGTCTATTTAAACTATGGTGAAACAAACAACATGTAAACAAGGGTAAAGTAAACATCTCCCTTGGCAGAGAAATGCATTGCCCTACTTCCTTTGAATTCACTGACTGCACTGGATAGTTACATATACAATGTAAGGTCATTACAGGCAAGAACATTTGTTCGTCTTTACTATGTATTTGTAATAGAAGTGTGTTATTAATTACAAAGGAATTAATTGATCGGTTATTGGTTTACGTTGACCCCAGGAAGAATAGCCAATGCTAATGGGGAAAACATTTAGCAAAGGTAAAAGGACAAGATCAGTGAAAGGCAAATCCGGTGTGTCATATATCAAACCTCCAGAAGCAGCAGTGAGGAGTTAAACGTATTTCTAAATCTGACAGAAGAGATTAACCTCAGAGCAGCTTCATCAAAGAGAAACGCACATCAATGCAGAGACGCATCGCTCAATCTGAAGCAGGAGGTCACAGCTCCGCGTTACATTATCAGATCAGAGGAGTAGCTGCTGCTACATGAGCTGAGCAGGATCAATCCTCAGTTTAAAATCCATTTACACCGACTGAATGCAGGAAATACATATTTTCACCACCGCTAAGCTAATGGAGGCTAATGTTGGGCTATAAATGAACTACAGCATGGTCACATGACTTCACGTCACCACCGCTAAGCTAAAGGAGGCTAATGTTGGGCTATAAAGGAACGACAGCACGGTCACATGACTTCACGTCACCACCGCTAAGCTAAAGGAGGCTAATGTTGGCTATAAAGGAACGACAGCACGGTCACATGACTTCAGGTCACCACCGCTAAGCTAAAGGTGGCTAATGTTGGGCTATAAAGGAACTACAGCACGGTCACATGACTTCACGTCACCACCGCTAAGCTAAAAGTGGCTAATGTTGGGTTATAAAGGAACTACAGCACGGTCACATGACTTCACGTCACCACCGCTAAGCTAAAGGTGGCTAATGTTGGGCTATAAAGGAACTACAGCACGGTCACATGACTTCACGTCACCACCGCTAAGCTAAAGACGGCTAATGTTGGGCTATAAAGGAACTACAGCACGGTCACATGACTTCACGTCACCACCGCTAAGCTAAAGGTGGCTAATGTTGGGCTATAAAGGAACTACAGCACGGTCACATGACTTCACGTCACCACCGCTAAGCTAAAAGTGGCTAATGTTGGGTTATAAAGGAACTACAGCACGGTCACATGACTTCACGTCACCACCGCTAAGCTAAAGGTGGCTAATGTTGGGCTATAAAGGAACTACAGCACGGTCACATGACTTCACGTCACCACCGCTAAGCTAAAGACGGCTAATGTTGGGCTATAAAGGAACTACAGCACGGTCACATGACTTCACGTCACCACCGCTAAGCTAAAGGTGGCTAATGTTGGGCTATAAAGGAACTACAGCACGGTCACATGACTTCACGTCACCACCGCTAAGCTAAAGACGGCTAATGTTGGGCTATAAAGGAACTACAGCACGGTCACATGACTTCACGTCACCACCGCTAAGCTAAAGGTGGCTAATGTTGGGCTATAAAGGAACTACAGCACGGTCACATGACTTCACGTCACCACCGCTAAGCTAATGGTGGCTAATGTCTTGCGTGATGATGTTTAGTCGTCTCATTTAGACACTTGTTAGCAACCAACGTTTTTAAATTCACCAGTGGGGTATTTACTGACGTATGTTATGTCATAGAATAAAAATCTCTTCAGCTTGTGCTAACCACAGACTTACAACCAAAACATTCAGAAAACCATGAAAGAGGGAACAGGAAGTGAATGCTGAGTCATTCCTGCGCCACTCTACTCAACTTCATTCCTTTTCACATTAAAAGCCCTCCTGAGTGTTTCAAAATGCACTGCAAGGTCGAAGCAAAGACACCAGGATATTTGATTTAGATTTGCACACCCTGCTTTTAGTTTAGTCTTGACACACACAACAGTAGGATCGTGTGTGTGTGTGTGTGTGTGTGTGTGTGTGTGTGTGTGTGTGTGTGGAAGCTTTTCACTTGACAGCGACAATCTGTAATTGAGTCGGAGGAGCTGTTGAAACACTTTCCTCCAAAGTCAAGTGACACTTCAGCAGAAAAACAGCAAATCATTTATTTTAACGTCAAGTTGATGAATGTGGCTCTCAAGACTGATGTGGATGTAAGGAACAACGAGCCTGGATAAGTGTGTGTGTGTGTGTGTGTGTGTGTGTGTGTGTGTGTGTGTGTGTGTGTGTGTGTGTGTGTGTGTGTGTGTGTGTGTGTGTGTGTGTGTGTGTGTGTGTGTGTGTGTGTGTGTGTGTGTGTGTGTGTGTGTGTGTGTGTGTGTGTGTGTGTGTGTGTGTGTGCTGAACAATGAGTCCCTTGTGCAGCCGACCTGCAGCCCCCCCCCCCCTTCAGCTTTCATTAAGTCACATTAAAGTGGAGAGAAGCAGAGGCGACTATAAGAGGATTATATTTGCAGATGATGCACTTATGCAGATCCAATTACTCTGAATCAAGAGAATTAATTAAAATGTATTTTTTGCAGATTCGGAAGAGGAGAGAACACACACTTTGAGCTTTTGCCAAAAGATGCTGAATGTGCTTTTTGTTTCCCACACAGAACGGCTCAAACATTTCCATTCGGAGAAACCGCTTCAGAAACACGGCTCAGGCACTAACTCGCAAAACCACATCATTATTTTATTCTACTATTAACTATAATACAGATTTATACACAGAGGGCACAAAAAAAACGTTTGAAACCGGAGGGAAGAAAGCATAGCGTATACAAAAACAGGTTTTATATATATTTACAGAAAAACAACTCAAACGCGCTCCAAAACCTACAAATAAATAAACGTGTCTTCACGTCTCAGTGAAGTCACACACAGGGGCCGAAGCAACAGAGAAAAGTACATCTACAGGTTATAATAATATCCACTATAACAGTGGTTTTCAAACTTCGGGATCGCCTGGTGGGTCGCGGAGGTACTGCAGGCGGGTCGCGGGAAGATTTTTTAATTTTATTATTTTCTCCTTTTAGCTTTGTGAAGCACCTTGAGATTGTTTTTTAAAGTGCACCTATACAAATCAAATGTATTATTATTATTATTATTATTATTCAATATGTGGATTAGGAATGGTAAAGTGATGTGACCGTTTGCAACCTGCAGTAGAAATAGTAGTTAATTAATATATTTTCCTTAAAGAAATTTGAATTGAAAAATCTACTACACAGGGAAGAAGGCCAACCAGTTTTAATTAGGCCAAATTAATTCACAGTATTTATTACAAGCACTTTAGTTCGTGTGTAATCCATAATCAAATATACAATGATAGTTGGATCTTTAATTAATCCTACCAATATAGACGGGAACCGGGTTGGGGGGGTCCCGGAAATATGTCCAATACCCAAGGGGGTCCCGACGAAAAGTTTGGGAACCTCTGCACGATAACATCAGGAATGCTGGATCCCTGCCGTGTGCAGCACTTTTTAGTGTCCCCTGGAAACAGATAGCTTGTGCAGCATTTTGTGTGCGGGGCTTTTTGAAATGAATACATTTGATATTTTCGAGTGTCGTCAAGTCGGTGGATGTTTTCTGAATCCTGAGCGTGTGGAGTCAAGTTGGGCGAGATATTTTTAGAAGAGTATTTGATATTTAATTTGCATATCGAGGTTATATTTAGTTAATCTCTTCTACCGTGTGTTCCAGAATATTCTTCTCTGCACGTGTTCTCACTGTTTCACATGTAGACAACATGAGTAGCCTCTGACATCAACGAATACGGACACTTGGGGATTTCCATTCTCCGTTTACAACTAATTTATCTCTGCAGATTTAGCTTGTGTCCTAAAGGGGCCCCAGCTCATCTTGAGAACTCTTCTTTGGACCTGCTTTAGAGGCGGCGTGCCTACTTTTAAAACTAGGTGATATACTGAAAACATTGATGACACACACGTTTCTCCGTGTCTGCCGATGTTGATTTCTGCTCACTCTCAATGGACACTGTGGCTCCCAGTCACGTTCAGAAGGAAGAGAATCAAAGTCAACTGTGTCAATCTTTCAGTTTGTGTGTACAGACATACAGATCTAAACACCGTTTCCCACAATCCAGAGGAATACAAATATATATACCGTACTTTTCGGACTATAAGCCGCGAGTTTTTCCCCCATTTTTTTTGTACCGCTAACGGCCACTAGGGAACCTCCTAAATCTATGGGTTTTACAGGTAAAATTAACCACCTTTAACTCTATGGGCTCTATGACCGGTCCGCGCCCGCCACCTCTAAGCGGCGGGCTCCAGCAGGAAAAGCTGGAGGCCGGAAAAGAGTGAGACAGGTAGCGCGCCAAAGTCAAAGTGGAACCGACAGAGCGAGAGCAAGACAGACGGACAATTTAGCTGCGGCGGCTTATATGCAGGTGCGCTTTATAGTCCGAAAAGTACGGTATATAGAAATATGTATATCCTATAGGGATGTAACGATACCAAAAACTCACGGTATGATAATATCGCGATAACAAGTCCACGGTACGGTATTTATCGCGATATTGAATAATAAAGAAAAAAACAATTCAAATTTTTTTTTCAATACAAAAGGTTTTTACTCGGAAAATGTTCCTTTATTACATAATAAATCTGATTTGTTCAGCATGTCGGATAGCAGTATTTTAAAGTGTCAAAAACAAAGTGACAGTAACAGACTGGAACAAGAAAACCAGTGTTTGTGTACCTACTAGTACCACCAAACAAAGTAGGCATTTTCTTTGTGCCACTGCATCTCACAAATAAACATTTAATAATCAGACCCTGCAATAAAATAAATCAAGTTTCACTTTAGTTTTTCAAGTAACTCAACTCAAACTCACTAAGTCACTCACTCAGCATCATCAGACAGGTTTTTAGGAATATGAGAATGTCCACATCTCTAGTATTTATCAGCTGGGATGTTTGAGCGTTTACAATATCCTCTGCTCTGGAAAGAACTCTCTCGCTTGGTACTGATGTTGCCGGGACAGCAGTGGTCGCGTTAACCGAATATTGTATTTATCAATGACGGAAAAATCTGAAGGCAGTCATTTTGACAGATTAGAACAAACTCGGAACAGCGCCGACGTGTCCCCGCAGCGAGGCTCTGGTGTTATGCCGTGGTATGCATGCCCTCCAAAAGGAAACGATATAGTTCCAAACCGTACTTGGCCGTACAGATCGAGACATGTCTGGGAGGTGGGGGCCCGCCCGCCCATCCAGGATTTGGGCCCGCTGTTTTAATCAGGGCTGAATACCACATTTTTATTGTTTTATTATTATGTGTATTGTTGTTATTTGTAGGGCTTTGTCCTAATATTTATTTTTGTATTAGTTTAGTATCATTTTTTTATTTTGCTAGGAAATTCTGAATGAAAGGCTGAAAGGCAAGACTGGTTTTCCGCTGGGTTGAGTCGTGTGGGTTTTTGAGTGAGATGCGGCACAGCGGCCCGTTAGTTTACTCTTGGTTCACGAAAGGAATACGACTGCTCAGCGCCAGATGCACATTAGAAGAAACCAGTTCGGCCTACGTTACCAACGAGCGAGCAAGTCAGCTGGCGATCAATTATATTTTGAAGAGAAATGTACTCTCAAGCCGGCTCTCTCACAAACTCCTGCTCTGTGCGCAAGCAGACCGCTGCACATCCTCTGCCTCGCTCTCTCTCTCTCTCCCTTTCTCTCCGTCGCTCAACCTCACTCCACCTCTCCACCCGGTGTGCGCTCAAGTTTGCCTGCGTGCCCAAGTTGGCACAGCGTTACAAATGTGCCACAAAACCACCAATGGACACATAAGACCGTCATGGCAACCTAAAACCCCTCTCTTTCAACAATTCACGAGCGCCTCCCCCCCCCCCCCCCCTCCCCCGTTGACAAATCAGTTTTCCCGGGAAATGTAAGTGTCGTGGTGGGCCCCGCCCCGGTAAATCAAATGCCCGCCCAGAGATGTATGTCTGCCGCCGGGTCTGCCCCCTGTTCAGACCCGACGGGTAATAAGGGATTATGACGGACATTTTACGATCCTGTCTGTCAAAATGACGGACAGCGAAAAAGTCTAACGCCACCTCAGTGGGACGGAGAGACATGCTTTGGCCATGGGTGACAGCAGCGGGTCAAACTGTGCATCGTCTCTCCACCTCTTCAAAAACAATACAGTGTTTACAGAAGGTGAGGCTTATTGACAGAGATATAGACATACTGTTGGTACTTGTCCATGTCTCTAGGTGTGTACATGTAGCCCTGTAAATACATGTCCTTTTGTGTTCTGTTGTTTTTATGTTCATGTTGTCCTACTTGCTGCCACGTTGGACAGGTCTCTCTTGAAAAAGAGATTGATGATCTGGTTCAATAAAGGTTTAAAACAAAAAATTAATTAAAACAGAAAATGGCGGTACATTTTGTCTCACGGCGGTATTGGGACGTTTATTTCCCGCGATATTTGGTATATCGTTACATCCCTAATATCCTATATATACACAATCAACAGACACATTTACACACATGCACACATTAAGACATAAGTAAAAGCAGATCAAACAATATATACATAACAGCAGTCACTTCGATGACACCATGTTGAATAAACGTGTTTTCTTTCCTCTCCTCTTGTTGCCGCAGTCTGAGGTGTCGTGGATACCCAACAAACATTACTCAGGTATTTACGGCTTGATGAAGCTGACGCTCACCAAAGCTTTGCCCTCCGACCTCACCAAGGTCATCGTCCTCGACACCGACATCACCTTCGCCACCGACATCGCCGAGCTGTGGGGCATCTTCAGGAAGTTCACCGGTGAGACGAAGGCCATTTAAAACCACAATGTCATATATGTGTTTATTATCTTAGCTTTCCCAACGAGCGGCTGTCCAACATGCCTGAAACACCTGGAGACAAATGTGTGTGTGTGTGTGTGTGTGCGTGTGTGTGTGTGTGCGTGTGTGTGTGTGTGTGTGTGTGTGTGTGTGTGTGTGCGTGTGTGTGTGTGTGCAGATAAGCAGGTGATTGGTCTGGTGGAGAACCAGAGTGATTGGTACCTGGGGAACCTCTGGAAGAACCACAAACCCTGGCCTGCACTCGGACGAGGATTCAACACCGGTAACTTTTCCTCAAAGTGACGCCACATAACACACACACATTAGGGGGGGGTGGGGGCGCCTTTAGATCAGGGGTTCCCAACCGTTTTTCCCAAGAGCCCCCCCAAATGACTCCTGTTGGAAGTTGCCCTCCCCCCCACCCCCACACACACTAGGGGGGCGCAACAGCGGTTATTAAAGTTTAAAAGTCTCAAAATGCTACAACTACTGTCACAAACTGGATGAATGAAGTGTGTTGTTGAAGGAGGATGAAAAAAATTAATTCATTTGGATTCCCGCTGAATGAAGAAATTAAAGGACGGCGCGGAAGTGGAAACAATTCACAAAGGGATCAAACTGTTTAAAACACACGCTCAAAGTAAGCCGGATTTTGCCGATGTGTTTATGTGGATTCAAAAGTCGTAAATAATCTACAAAATGGAGGAGACCGATCTGATCGGAGCGACTGACAAATAATCCAACTGAAACCGGCATGGACAATGACTGCTTTAAACATGCGCTGATCCAGACAAGCCTGGTTTGGACACTTTACGGCAGAAGAAACATTTCTATAGAAAGAATTATACATTTCTGTCTTTATGCCTTTAATACTAACTTGAATTTGTATTAAAATTAATTAATCAATTATTTGTTATATGTTATTGTCTAAAGTCTAAATATGATATTTGGCCTGGCTCCCCCCCTGCGATCTTTGGCGCCCCCCCTGCGATCTTTGGCGCCCCCCTGCGATCTTTGGCGCCCCCCCTGCGATCTTTGGCGCGCCCCCCCCCCCGGCGCGCCCCCCAGGTTGGGAACCACTGCTTTAGATAACACCATGTTGTGATGTATTTCCTGCAGGCGTGATCCTCCTCTACCTGGAGCGTCTGCGGAGGCTCGGCTGGGAGCAGATGTGGAGGCTGACGGCCGAAAGAGAGCTGATGAGCATGCTCAGCACGTCTCTGGCCGACCAGGTGAGAGGAACAGTGCACTTTACATGACCTGTAGGTGATCCGAAGCCCTTTGCTTTAATAAGTGGAATCCACCAGAGTTTTGTGGTGGGAATTTATTTATCAAATCATTCAGCTGTCTTTGTTGTAATGGTACACTGTACTTATACAGCGCTTTAACAGTCTTTCAGAGCCCTCAAAGCGCTACATACTACATGTCGTTCACCCATTCACTCAGAGCAGTGCCCCTGACTCCAGGACCTAACACTCACACCGTTGGCCATCAGGAGCAACTCAGGGTTCAGTATCTTGCCCGAGGATACATCGACATGTTGACGGCACGGGCTGGGATCGAACCCACAACCTTCTGGTTGAAAGACGACCGCACCCCCTCGCACCCCTCGCACCCCTCGCAGCCACAGTCACCCATTTTATTCTTGCACGAAGTTCAGTCAGTCACACGGAAAATTAAATTCTACTTTTAACCTCATTTTACTTTCCAAGAGATCCTTTTTTCAAACCATGATTTCTAAAGTCAATAATAAGCTTCCACATTGAAAACATTTGACTGTTTTTATCGTTAAGAAATATTGTTTTCCGTGGCTTTCTGAGACATTCAGGATTACACAGTGAGTCTGCATCCAGCTGTTCTTTGCCCTCAGAGGGAACACACACACACATCAGATCTTTAGGTCTTCTGGGTTCAATAGGTCTGATCAGCGTTCCCCACGCAGGGTTGTGGCCACATGACAACCTGCACATAAAGATGTCAATACTGATACAGAAGTGTTCTTTAAAGGAATACACATGTAGTCTTTCAGCAAAAGCAGCCACTCAGCAGCTGAATGAACGCTCCGTCTGTCCTCCGTGACGTCTGTCCTCTCAGTGTGCATTATGAAACCATCATCTCGTTGATCTGAGCTCCAGCGGCGACGCACGGAGAGCCTGTCTTTGTTAACCATCCCACAGCTCGGAGAAATACATATAATACAATCTGAGGTTGCCAGGCGACCAGCAAAGAAGAGGATATGTGTTTTTATCTATGATGCCTTCAAGAGGTGTGTGTGTGTGTGTGTGTGTGTGTGTGTGTGTGTGTGTGGTGTGTGTGTGTGTGTGTGTGTGTGTGTGTGTGTGTGTGTGTGTGTGTGTGTGTGTGTGTGTGTGTGTGTGTGTGTGTGTGTGTGTGTGTGTGTGTGTGTGTGTGTGTGTGTGTGTGTGTGTGTGTGTGTGTGTGTGTGTACATGAGAGCAAAGTGCAGGATAAATAGAGCTGTGTGTGGTTTAAAACTGTGTGTTAAAAGTTGTGTGTGTGTGTGTGTGTTTGTGTGTGTGTGTGTGTGTGCAGGACATCTTCAACGCCTTCATAAAGCAGAACCCCGTCCTGGTGCACCAGCTGCCGTGTTTCTGGAACGTTCAGCTGTCGGACCACACTCGCTCCGAGCAGTGCTACACAGAGGTGTCCGACCTCAAGGTACGCACACACGCACACACACACACACACGCACACACACACACACACACACACACACACACACACACTAGATGTGTATTTACCTGTAGAAACAAAGTTGTTTCTGTCCTTTAAGTAGGATTCAAACCAATTTAGAACTGTTTCCGAAAGTCCCACCCAGTGTTCCAGTCGGTCTCAGCGCTGTGGTCTGGACGAAAGCCTGACTGGAACAAGAAACAGATATCTAAATGCAAGAAATGACTCAACTGTTGAAAAACTACTTTTTCAATGATCTTACCTAGAAATGGCAGGCTTGATATGGGCCTGTAATTGTTCATTACTGAAGCGTCTAGATTATGCTTTTTTAAGAGCGGTTTAATGACTGCAGTTTTCAGGGCCTGTGGAAAAATACCGAGTGAAGAGACGTGTTTACTATGTGAAGTAGATCTGAGGCCATGCAAGGCAAAACATTTTAGTCTGCATGTGTGTTGGTGCGTGATCATTATTCTTAGAGTCGTTGCGTGCCTATTGGTTGGAACACGATCCGTGTATCCATCACTTCCTGGTCTTCTCTAAAGGAGAGGGACCAATGGAAACGTTGTCATGTTGCCGTTGGTCACCATGGAAACATTCATTAGCTAACAATGACTTTATTGTTCTATTAATATAAAGGGAGGTCAGGTACTCTTTAAAACAGCTGCTAGCTATGGGTACTTCTTACTGAAGGACACTTCAAAGCCTCTTTACTTTGACTTGAGTACAGAAGTTTAGTCAGTACTTCTACTTTCACCAGAGTATTTTTAAACAGGAGTATCTGTACTTCTACTTGAGTAAAGGATGTGTTACTTTTGTCCTCTCTGGTAGCAACAGTGTTGGTGTGTGTAGTAAAAGTGTGTGTGTGTGTGTGTGTGTGTGTGTGTGTGTGTGTGTGTGTGTGTGTGTGTGTGTGTGTGTGTGTGTGTGTGTGTGTGTGTGTGTGTGTGTGTGTGTGTGTGTGTGTGTGTGTGTGTGTGTGTGTGTGTGTGTGTGTGTGTGTGGTGTGTGTGTGTGTGTGTGTGTGTGTGTATATTCAGGTGATCCACTGGAACTCTCCGAAGAAGCTGCGAGTGAAGAACAAACACGTGGAGTTCTTCAGGAATCTCTACCTCACTTTCCTGGAGTACGACGGGAACCTGCTGAGACGGGAACTGTTCGGCTGCCCGAGCCAGGCGAGCCCCGAGAGCGTGAAGGTACACACTTGTTCTTAAAATCAAGAATCCTGACTTTTTTTCTGCAAATCTCATCATTTCTCCCAAATTGCTGAGTTTTCCTAAAATTATGAATTTTCAATAAAATCTCTAAATTACGGCTTTTTCAGAAAACCTCAGAATCCTGAAATAAAAATGTTCTGATTTATTTTCTCAAAGTCGTGACTTTCAGAAAAATATCAACATTCTGACTTCTTTCTCCAAATGCTGCATTTTTCTGAAAACCTCCACATTTTGACTTTTTCTTAAAATCAAAGATCCTGACACACACACACACACACACACACACACACACACACACACACACACACACACACACACACACACATCTTAAAGGTCTCCTATCAAAATGCACTTGTTGATGTCTTTTACTATGTGTCCCCGGTGTGTCAGAAGACGTCTCAGAGAATAAACCCCTCTCTCTTTTCCTCCGTACCCAAATCTCTAAAAACGGAGGAACAACGGAGCTGATCCAGATTTGCGTCCGATATGACGTGATACCTTAAATGTGGGCGGGCTTTAGACCCACGGGCCAATCAGAAACGTTGCTGCATCAGAAACAATGAGCGACGTGTTCTGGAAGTAATACGGTCTTTGTTTACATTAGCATCGCTAACACTCAGAGCTAACCTGCACTG
Source organism: Chaenocephalus aceratus (assembly GCA_023974075.1). Classification (NCBI taxonomy): domain Eukaryota; kingdom Metazoa; phylum Chordata; class Actinopteri; order Perciformes; family Channichthyidae; genus Chaenocephalus; species Chaenocephalus aceratus. The sequence continues at coordinate 147,822 of JAMFTG010000247.1, read as the reverse complement.
GAGAGAGCATGTGTGTGAAGAAGCAGGAAGTTAAAGGAACTCGCCTTGTGGTAAGAGAGAAAGCGTTTGAGCTCCAGACTCTTTGAAGTGGCTTTGAACACGATATGGAGTTTAATCACGGCAGCTTTAGACCCAGAATCAGCACTTTGGTATCAGGCTGAAATAGAGGGGTATGTTCTGGGTGTTCTGTTTGGTGTTTTGAGCGAAACACTTCATAGACATGTTTTTAATATATTTGTATATATCTGAGTCCTATAATATATGCCTAATAGTATACTAGGAGACCTTTACGTTGTCGACGCCCTTCCTCTGACCCTGTGTTGCGTGGTTTCTCCTCAGCTGCAGGCGGCTCTGGAGGATCTCGACGAGGACGATCAGTGCTATGACTTCCGGCGGGAGCGCCTCACCGTGCACAGAGTTCACCTGTACTTCCTGCAGTACGAGTACTCACCTGCAGAGGACGACACCGACATCACGCTGGTGGCTCAGCTCTCCATGGACAGGTACCAGAACTACAGTCATTGTGTTATATATATATAATAACTTGCTTTACATGTTATTATTGTTCATGTGTAATTAAGATCAGGTTTGTTTCCCTGGATAACCCGGGTTCTTCATGACGCAGAGTCAAAGAGCTCAACCATTGTGCTTCTTATGCATCTCGCTTTTCTAAATCATTCATTCCTTCTGCCCTCAAACTTTTTAAATTCTTGAAAAGGCTTTTAACTTGATTATTTATTCATTTATTTATTATTGTGATGCTTTGAACTATTCATAGTGTAAATTGGAATTATCCACATCTGTGCTCCCGGGTGTATCTGTGTGTTTTCTTCTTGGATGTTCCTGCCTGTGTCCATGACATAAGCTGCTGCTCATAACCAATTGCCCCTTGCGGGATTAATAAAGTTGTTGATTGTCTAACCCTGACAACCGTTGCCTAAGATCAAGGTTCAAGAGTCAAGGCTTTTATTTTCAGTCGTGCATAGCTACAGTGTAGTTATGTAAATGAAAATCGTAGGTCACAGGCTCCTCCCACAGAGCAACACAATAAAACAGATACAATAATGCAAGTAAATACAAATAAAAACAAATTACATTACATTTAGCTGACGCTTTTATCCAAAGCGACTTACAATACGTTTCCCTTACATAATGAATATATTATACATTCATTTTTTATGAATTAAGGAATTAAAAAACATGTTATATCAAGTTTTAAAAGTTACGCTTGGCATATATTTAATTGTTTCCTCATCCAGCAATACTAAGGCAGCTTGATGGTTCATTAGAGTCTTATAAATGTGTTCATTGTAATGGATGTGAGTCCAATATTATCTCTCTTTCAGCTCCGGTGTTGGTCTCCACCACCAAACATAGTATGAAATAGAGAAATATGTGGGTCTTTAGATGCTAAGTTCACCATCTAGTCTCTTACCGTGTCCTTTTGCTGCTGAGCAGGTAGAGGACAGAGTCAGAAACAAGTCTTGACATTGAAAGGAAGTTTCCTTTAAAACCTAAACTTGTAGCTAAAATGCTCAGTAGAGCTTACGGAACTGCTGAGTCAGGTGCTGCTCTTCTTGGTGGCTTTTTACAGCATTTCTCTATATTACATTACATTGCATTTAGCTGACGCTTTTATCCAAAGCGACGTACAATAAGTACATTCGACCAGGAAGACACAACCTTGAAGAAAACAGAATCATAAAGTACATCAGGTTTCATAGAGCCAAGCATTTCAAGTGCTACTCAGCTGGCTATAGATAAGCCAGTCCTTTATTAGTATATCAGTGCTTTGTTAGTAATTCTATCGCTCGAAGTGGAGTCGAAAGAGATGAGTCTTCAGTCTGGAAGGTGTGTGAGCTTTCTGCTGTCCTGATGTCAATGGGAGCTCATTCCACCATCTTGGAGCCAGGATAGCAAACCCACGTGTTTCTGCTGATGGGAACTTGGGTCCCCCTCGAATAAAATAGAATAGAAATAGTGCAATCAGAGTCGATATACAAGTAAATGGAATGTGATATATTAGATAAATCATTTGTATGTTGCCAACAGGTGAATGTTATGGATGTTCTCGTTCAGGTGTTCAAAGACAAATTGAATTGTAAGTGACTTGGGTAAGACCAGGATGAGATCAGGTTTGTTTCCCGGGGTAACCGTGTGTTCGTGTGCAGGCTGCAGATGCTGGAGGCCATCTGTAAGCACTGGGAGGGGCCCATCAGCCTGGCGCTCTACATGTCGGACGCCGAGGCGCAGCAGTTCCTTCGATACGCTCAGGCCTCCGAGGTCCTGAAGAACCGGAAGAACGTCGGGTACCACATCGTGTACAAAGAGGGCCAGTTCTACCCCGTCAACCTGGTGAGGAACGTCGCTCTGAGGAACGCCAACACGCCCTACGTCTTCCTCACAGACGTCGACTTCCTGCCCATGTACGGACTCTACGAATACCTCAGGTACGACCAGAAGCTACATTAAAGCACCTTTGGTTACTGAAGAAAGATCGATGAACTGTGGGTGTAATGCTCGAGAGGTTTCAGGAGTCCTATATGGATGTTTGCCCAACTTGATATTCATTTCACGCTGTTGGTTTTGTTTTCCAGAGGAACGAGTTCAGAATACGTACCCTCCACTGACAGAAATGAATATATATTATTCATATTTTGGCTCTGATTTTGGATTTGTATTATGAATTAATACAAGTCCTTTTGTCTGGGTTATGTAAGGAGCTTAAAACATGGTCCAACACGAGAAATGTTCAATAATTTACGTTTCCTGTTTCCTGCAGGTTTTGCTTAACTGTTGGGTAGTTCAAAGTATAACAGCATTTCCTAAATGGATATGATGAATCTGAAACATCTATAAATGTAACAGCAGAGGTGGAATAAGTATTCAGATCTTGTACTTGAGTAAAAGCAGAAGTACAGAAGTACTAATCATTTAGTCCCCGATTTTCGTCCTGTTTTATAAAATCTAACATAATGAGATGAACTCCCTTCCGTCTAAATAACATAACAAGTATGACACTTGGTTCAGTCCTGGTTCTGGTTTCAGTCCTGGTTCTGGATCTGTTGTAGTAACCCTGTGTTTCTGCAGACGCACGGTGGTGCAGATGGACATGGCTCACACTAAGAAGGCTCTGGTGGTCCCGGCCTTCGAGACGCTCCGGTACCGTCTCTCTTTCCCCAAATCCAAAGCTGAGCTGCTCTCCATGCTGGACATGGGGACTCTCTACACCTTCAGGTACTAAAACACGATCAAATCAGCATCAAATCAGCAGAGAGAAACTAAAGGTGGTTTCAGAATCAGGTTTATTACCAGGTAGGTTGTAGGGATGCCAGCGATTATTCGATTATTCGAATATTCGCTACAGTCTCCATAATCGAATATTATTTTTAAAAATCGATTTTTTTCTTTTTATTATTTTTTTTAAATTATTTATGTTGTTTTTTTTCTGGCTTAGTTTCAACCAAAATATATATAAATATATATATGCTAATAATAGTAATATTATTAATAATTGTAAATGGTCATTGGTCACACCACCAGTTTGTTTTACTGTAAACTTGGAGGAAGCCTGCGTGCAGAGCAGACTGCTGCTGCAGCACGCTACACACCCCCCCCCCCCCTCTCCCTCACACCGACCCCCCCCCCCCCCCCCTCTCCCTCACACCGACCCCCCCCCCCCACCCCCTCTCCCTCACACGTGCGACTAAAGATGAACAAAGCGGCAGGTAAAAAGAGTTCCTCGTTGAACTACTTCGAATGTACAAGTCCAAAGGAAGTTAAATGCAAGCTCTGCGAAAAGAGCGGTCGAACGAACGAACGAATAATCTATTATTATTCGCCAGGGCTGCCGAATAATCGATTTTGATCATGGTCAGTTTCTGGCAACCCTAGTAGGTTGACACGTACGAGGAATTTTACTTGATGATTTACATAAAAGTAAAACAAGAAAAATATAAAAAATAAACCAAAAATATAACAGTATTTACATAGAAATGGAATGGAATAAAATATGGAATAAAAATTGGCAGTAATAACAAAAAAAAAACAGATACATTGTGTGTGCATTGATGTAATGCTTAGTGTCTATGATGTGGCAGAGGCAAAGTCGAGTAACGTACTGATTTCGCTCTGCTCCAGGTATCACGTGTGGCCCAAAGGTCACGCTCCGACAGATTACGCCAAATGGCGGACGGCCACCACGCCGTACCGAGTGGAGTGGGAGGCGGACTTCGAGCCGTACGTGGTGGTGAGGAAGGACTGTCCCGAATACGACCAGCGCTTCGTGGGCTTCGGCTGGAACAAGGTGTCGCACGTACTGGAGCTGGACGCACAGGTACGAACATAAGTACATTTTTCTGTTTTTTTCCCATTATTTATCGCTCTGAAGAAATCCAATAATGGGAAAAATATACTTGCTGATTGGGACCGACTCTATTCGCTCTACTTTCAAGCATTGTCCATAACAAGAAGTGTTCTGGAATAACTTGGTTGGTTGGTTCTTCTGCTGTTCTCTTCTTCCTGTCTTTCTTCTTCTACAGAATGTTCAAAATTGACCAATCAGCATTGAGTATTTAACTAAGCTGTGTAATAAATAACAAACATATCTTCCAGGCTTTTATCAATTATTTAGTTTGCTTAGAAAACCTTAACCCATGTTTCATAAATCCCTTCTGTTTTCTCAGGAGTACGAACTGATGGTGCTGCCGAACGCCTTCATGATCCACATGCCGCACGCTCCTAGCTTCGACATCTCAAAGTTTCGCTCCAGCTCGAGTTACCGCAACTGCCTGAACACGCTGAAGGAAGAGTTTCACCAGGATCTGTCCAGGAAATACGGCTCGGCGGCGCTGAAGTACCTCACGGCTCAGAGGAACATCTAGAGGGACGGAGAACAAGACGTTAAAAAACCGCGAGTCCGTCGGACACGCGCTAACGCTACGCCGCCGCGGAACCGTTAGCCGCAGGGACGCTAACAAAGACGGTTAAAACGACGGTAAAGCTTTACGGCCCTTTGTGGACAATCTCGGGCTCCTGTGCATTAATTCTCCAGTCGAAGAGATAACGGGAAGGATTTCGTTCACAAAGGAGAAGAAGAAGACGGACTAGCTTTAACGCCGGGAGTAATTGGTACAACTTGTTCTGACAATCAGGGCTTTTTCTGTCCGAATGACGGGAAGATTTAAGGGAGAAGACGACGTTTCTAAGGGCCAGTCGAAGTGGAGATAAGCCTTATCACTCTCCATGGTATTTACTGACATATTTAATATTTCTTTTCTTTCTCCAGTGCAAATCAAAACCAATGATAACAAACATCGGCATTAACATTGTTTTGATTACGACTTTTTTTTTCGTTTATAATTTCTGACCTCCTTTTTGAAAATTCTTTGTCCCGGGTGAATAATCTCTGTGAGCTTCAGGGATGAGTGTGTGTGTGTGTGTGTGTGTGTGTGTGTGTGTGTGTGTGTGTGTGTGTGTGTGTGTGTGTGTGTGTGTGTGTGTGTGTGTGTGTGTGTGTGTGTGTGTGTGTGTGTGGTGTGTGTGTGTGTGTGTGTGTGTGTGTGTGTGTGTGTGTGTGTGTGTGTGTGTGTGTGTGTGTGTGTGTGTGTGTGTGTGTGTGTGTGTGTGTTACTGCTGATTGTTGTCAACGTCCTCCTCGCTTTGCTTGCATGTAAAGACTTGCACTACATGACCTCACATAAAGAGAAAGTGATTTTTCATGTTTGTTTTTCTCCATGAAACATCCCTCCGTCTGAAAGCAGTACATATCTATTAAAGATAAAACTATCATTACTGTTTGGGACCAGCTCGACTAGCTCTGAATTTCACCCGGATAAGGAGCAGACGCTCTGTTTAATTCTGTTGCTGCTTTAATGTGTCTGATCACTGGATAAATATGAGCCATCTACTGATATTCTTTTTTGTCCAAGTCCAACTGAAATGGCAAACTCTCAAAAGTAATAATCAAAAGTAGATTTTATTTACAAAAATGCTTATTTAGCCTCCAAACTAGTATAAAATGCCAATCATTAGTATTGAAGATGTGTATATCAGTAGATTACAAGCCAAGGATAAACAACTATAACCATTTTATAATTGTAATGATACTATAAAACTCTTAAATTAAGTTGATATAATACCACACACAAGAAGACTTAGAAAGGAAGCTAACGTTAGCTGCAGTTTAAATGCAAAATCCTATTCAACTTTTTCTATGAATAATTTGGAAACAGTAACGCTATGTTAATCTGCAGATGATATCCTCCATACATAGTTTGATTTCTAACATTTCAGAATCAGGTGGAAAACGTTCGTCCCAGTTTCCCAAATACCAAGCTTTACATGTCTTGTCAGTCAAAAACCAAAGATATTGGGTAAAAAAACGCTGAAAACTGCATTTAAATACATCTTTGAATGTATATAATTACTTTTAGTGCTAATTAGAAAACAAAGGAGTTGAAAGGAAACAAACGTCTAATTTCAGTTGGACTTTAATCCTCATAATGTCATAGTGTTTAAAGTAATGTGGAGTTATCTCAACATTATCATCTGAGCTACCATTGATGTTATCATTGTGTTGAATCTCCCTTTGGTCGAGAGCTGCTGTGAGATTAAAACGTGATTAACCAAAACATTGGCCCCTGAAAAACTAGTACACATATGTTATATAAAGGTTATTATTGATATTTAAACATTTCAATGTATATTCAATCTCCCCAGAGGATAATTCAAATATTTTAAGGTCTTTAACTTTACGTTGTCGGTTCAACTAGATTAAAATGTAAGGCCTCTCTTTTAACTTCAATTCATATTGAAGTAATTGGCAATGTTCAAACAGTTCAGTGTATAATCAGACTCCTCAGAGGATGATCCGAATGTTTTAAGGTCCTTCCCTTCATCCTCAAATTAATTTCTTAAGCTCAAATAAATCAAAATGTAGGACTTCTCTACTCTCTTCCATTTGTCTTGAAGATATTGTCCGTATTTAAACATTTCAGTGCATATTCATTCTCCCCAGAGGATAATCCAAATGTTCTTAACTTTACTTTTTTTTAGCTTAAATAGTTAAATATGTGGGGCCTCTCTTCTAAATGTCATCTATATTTGAGTTATTGGCCGTATTTAAACATGTTGGTGTTTCGTTAAGCTCCCCAGAGGATGATCCCACATTTGTAGGGTCCTCAAATGTACTTTAAAAAAAAAAAAAAAAAAATTCATATTGGAATTATTGGAAACATTTAAACATTCCAGTGCAAATTCAAGCTCCCCAGAGGATATTCCGAATGTTTTAAGGTCCTAAACTTGACTTTTTTAGCTCAAATAAATGAAAATGTGGGTCCTCAATTCTCACTTCCATTTACTTTGAAGTTATTGTCCGTATTTAAACATGTCAGAGTATGTTCAGGCTCCCCAGGGGATAATCCAAATGTTATAAAGTCCTTCACTTAACTTTTTTAAGTGGTTAAATCTGTGGGGCCTCTTCTCAGTTTTTAATCAAGCTCTCCAGAGGATGATCCCACATGTGTAGGGTCTTCAAATGCACCTTTTTGAACTGCAATATATAGAAGTTTGATGCCTCACTTCATTTAAAACATTTAAACAGTTCAGTGCATATTCAACCTCCCCAGGGGATAATCCAAATGTTCTAAGGTCCTTAACTTGACTTTTTTAGCTCAAATAAATGAAAAGTTGGGGCCAATCTTTCATTCTCACTTTTATTTTGATGTTTTTTTTTTATTTCCATCACATCGTCTGGTTCTTTAGTTGTTTTCCACGAGCATGTGGACAAAAGGCAAGTGGAGAAGGGTTACGTCTGGTATCATTTCCACAGAAGAAGGCGGGAGTGAAGGTGTGTGTGCCCCCCCTCATTGACTTGTTGTTGATTGTGGTTGATGCTAGTGCCTTTGCTGTATTGTGGAACTGGATATTGATTATATTGATTGTACTGATTGTACCGACAGGCCTGGGGAACGTCAGGCACTCTATTTATTATTGGTGACTCAAATCGATCATATTTTTATATGTAAGTGCTTTAAATAAAATTGCCCTTTTTCTAACTTTTTTGTCCGGTGTGTTTTTGTTGTAGTGAATGATATTTTGGGGGTTACTGAGGATTAGAAATATCTTGGGAGATCTAGAAACTTTTAATATTTACCAAGGTCAGTGATTTTAAACCTGTGGAAAGCCTTCAGCTGTGTAATTGGTTCAATAATAACTTCCAATATTTAAAACACAGGTTCCCCTGACACGTTTCATCCAGTTTAATTAAAACATAAACAGGCAGTGTTTTTAAATAATAACTTGACTTTTGTACAGAGTTCTTATATTTGATATTTCTGAACGATTATTTATTCAATTATTTTGTTGGCAGAAAGCAGTATTGTCTACTTTTCTACTGTATTACTATACCATGACAATTCTTTGTGTTTTGGTGACGTAGTTTCATATTTAAGCATCATTTTTGAAATAATTTGACATTGAAAAAAGCCATTATTTGTATGACATTTCACTGATTTTGTGTGACATACTATGACATTTGACAATATTTATGTGACTTTTTTCAACATGTTGACTTACGACATACTACACTATAGTGCTGTCACGATACCAAGTCAAGAATTGCGATTCCGATTATTTTTCGATACTTTTCTTAAAAAAAGGGAAACAGTCTTAAATGCAATTATTGTGCTTTATTTCACACCAGAACCATAACACAAACTTTTAAACAATGAGAATAATAAATTAAATAAATGACTAGAATTTGTATTAATTACAATCATCTATAAACAACTTTTTTGTTTTTCGCTTCTGGCGTCTTTTTTGTCAACAAGCCGAGGCGCAGCGGCAGTTGCACTCCCACTTGCAGCCACTTGCTCCCCGTTTTCTCACATGCTCTGGCAGATAGCGCGTGCACGAGAGAGGGGAGGGACTTAGAGCGTGCACGAGAGAGGGGAGGGACTTAGAGCAGTGGTTCCCAACCTGGGGGGCGCAGGGGGGGTGCCAGGCCTCAGATGATTTGAGGCCAAATATCATATTTATAATTATTTTTTTTACATATAATTGTAACGCAATACATGATTGTCACTAAAAGCCTTGTCTCTACATTACAATAAAATATAAAAAATAGTTGATTAATTAATTTGAATACAAATTCAAGTTAGTATTAAAGGCTAAAAACACAGACATTTATAATTCTTTCTTTAATAGAAATGTTTCTTCTGCCCGTAAAGTGTCCAAACCGGGCTTTTCTGGATCAGCGCATGTTTAAAGCATAGTCAGTTGTCCATGCCGGTTTCAGTTGGATTATTTGTCAGTTGCTCCGATCAGATCGGTCTCCTCCATTTTGTAGATTATGTACGACTTTTGAATCTTCAAAAACACATCGGCAGAATCCGGCTTACTTTGAGCGTGTTTTAAACAGTTTAATCCCTTTGTGAATCGTTTCCACTTCCGCCGTCCTTTCATTTCTTCATTCAGCGGGAATCCAGATGAATTAATCCTGAGTCCAATAACCATCAAAGTCGCTCCAACAGTGCTCCTTGATTACGCTTTCATCCTCCTTCAACAAAATACTTCATTCATCCAGTTTGTGACAGCAGTTGTAGCATTTTGAGACTTTGAAACTTTAATTACAGCTGCTGCGCCCCCCCCCCCCCTTGTGTGTGTGTGGGGGGGGGGGGCGCAACTTCCAACAGGAGTCATTTGGGGGGGCTCTTGGGAAAAAAGGTTGACTGACTGACTGAGCGTGCTTGAGAGGGGAGGGACTTAGAGCGTGCTTGAGAGGGGAGGGACTTAGAGCCTGCTTGAGAGGGGAGGGACTGCGGCACGGCTGCAGTGCAGGGAGTGGAAGCAGAGCGCTGAACACACGGCTCTTATTAAAACGGCGCTTTCTCACCGGAGTACTTTTCCCCGTCATTCTTAAAGTACCGATACTAATGAAACGGAGGAATCGTACCGTTTTTAACGGCAGGGTATCTCGGTACCTTTCAAGTATCGGTACACACCGTGCAACACTACTACACTATTACATTTTCAGCAACATTGTATGTAACTGTCGGGAGAAGGCGGTAATCAGGAGGAGCCAGTGGCGACTAGTCATTAGGGGCAGGTGGGGCACAGCCCCACCTAGTGTCAGCAGAAAGTATTAAAAATAATGATTACAAAAAATGCAAAAAATAAATAAACAAATATATAAAATATATTTTAAGATCATGTTTAATCATCTGATTCGTCTCATTGCTGTTTTAGTCTGTGTTCTTCTAATTAGTGTCTACAGTGTGTGCCTATTGAGCTGTTTAGAGCCATGTGGGACAAAACCCGATCCTGCCCCTCCCTCTCCCTGTTTAAGTCAATGGTGACTGTAAAAACTACACTGCGCATGCTCAGAGTATTGCAGTGATGTACCTGAACGCGTTCAATGAACGATCGTTCATGAACGCGTTCATATTTTGGGCGAACGTGAACTGAACGTACTGTATTTCTGCTAGATGAACGTAATTGAGAACGCGTTCATTCTCAGCACTGTATTATAACGGCGTTCAAAAGTGTGCCAGATTTCATATGCCTTTCAGCCGAAAACCCAGTTAGAACACACCGTAAACAGGCTTCAAAATAATGCGGAAAACCACCCAATCTGGCAACAGCAAGCTGCCTGTGACGCGTACGCGCCTGTCACCCCTGGCTGTCGCACTAAAATATAAATATACTAAATATATCAGACTCCTCACAACAAACAATGTGGAACCGCGGAACCGGCGAGCATTGAATGAATGAATGAATTAGTATGGACGAAGCCGAGAGCAGCTGCAGCAGCACTCGCTCAGAGTGAGACTCTACGGCGTCGGCGTATGAGCATTTAAAAGAGTTTTACGTTAAAGTCAGTCCTGACTCAGACGAAAAAAATCAAACGTTTGCCTGTAAACTGTGTCCGCCCGGTTTGAAAAAGCAAGTCCGTACATCGACGACGTCGACAACAAACAAATAATAAGCACACGACTAGCCTTTCACGGTATGTGTGAGTGGCGAATAAAAAAGAGAGCCAAAACAGATCCACTACCACCCAAATCCCATTAACATCGTACAGGAGAAAATAATAGCTCGCAGCAACGTATTGAAAAAATAACTAAACTATAAATTAGTTCATTTTTGAAACCATGAACTTTAGTTAAACATTTTGAATTATGAACTATGAACTGAACTAGTTCATTTTAAAATGTGTGAACTGTGAACTGAACTAGTTCATGTAGAAAGTGAACTTTCCCAACACTGGAGTATTGTCCTATTTAATGTGTGTGGCAACAAAATAATGACCATAGGGGCAAAGTGCTGCCATCCCCACCATACGCCATCTCACATCATTCAGAGCTGATTGGCTGTAAGTACGTGTGTCGCGAAAAGTGTGGTGTGTGAAGAGGAGGAGAGAGAGCTGCAGTGAGGCGTCCTAAAACCCGGAAGTAAGCTGCGCATGGCTTCCCTCCACAAAAAAGCAACGAGATTTCTCCATAGCATTTTAGAAAATAGCTCAAAATAAGATCTGTGGGAAACAAACCTGTTAGATAAATGCACGTTTTGTTCAGCCGGATTATATCCACATGTCTACCCTATTTTATAATTTTCGAATCATAAATCTATTGATTAGATTTATGATAGACTTTTGAAACTACAAGAAGATAAGGAGGACTTTTACAAAAAAGTAATAGAGATTTTTGTCCAGAAGGATAGGCAAATGCACTTCATCTTCATGTCAAGGTAAGACTGCAATTTTATTGAAAATGGGATTTTACTAAGAGAACAATTCAATATTTAAATGATAAAATTACATGTTTTGGGTATCCTTCTGTTGAACTGTCTGTTTAAAATTAATTGAAGCATCAGACAAAAAAAGCTTTTGAAAATAATATTATATTTTGATTTAGGTCAAAATATAATATTTGTAACCCTGAAGAGCCAGAGCCAGAGCCTCAGCAGCCATGAACCTCTCTGCAGAAGCTTATATATAGACATCTAAGTTTTTTGTGCCCCACCACTTTTGTACAAATAGAAACGCCACTGACCGTGCAACACTACTACACTATTACATTTTCAGCAACATTGTATGTAACTGTCAGGAGAAGGCGGTAATCAGGAGGAGCCACATACAGAATAAAAAGACTGAGGGTGTAAACAAAGAGCTTTATTCAATAAAAGCTGCTCCAACTTGAACGAGCAGGATCTACAAAAGGAAAATAACTAAAAACAAACAAGGAATGCTTTGAGGACACAGGAGGCAGACGAGGAAATCCAATGCAGATTTCCCTGTAAAATGTTAGAGATGCCAGAAAACTATTTCTGTTCCTCAACAAACGGTATAAACAGAAACACGAAGCCGAGCGTCAGACGGCTTTGTTTTCATGTTCTCCAGAGGATTGATCCATATTGAAAACAAGATCAGCGCCACGGTATACTATATTATCTTTCTACTATGCAATTTTACAATATATGTATTCTATTTTCCCTCCTGAGCTTAAAAACGTCCGTGTTTTCTCTGATCACCGGAGGCAGCTTTCCAGCACAACATGGCCTAATGCGAAAGATCCACTCTCATTTAAAAACCGAGTTGAGATTTCCCCAGTGGATATCTCGTGCAGCCGCGTTTACAATCTCCAACAAAGGCAATGTCGTTCCGTCCTTTGTGATATCTGATCTGATATACATGTGATAGGGAAGGGTTGAGATTTCCCTGCACACGTTATGTGCTAACATGCGCAGCTTTTTTAACATTGCAAACGCATCCAAAAGCGATGATATGCAGGAGGTTAAAATGTATCACTATGTGCATGCACCCCCTCTGGCTTCTCTGCACACGTCTCACGTAGAGAGACACGCATTCCTCTGAGGTAATAGGGAGAACAAAAGAGTGTGTTCATGGTGTGCAACAACCCTGAACATGTACTATGTACTTACTGTGTGTACTGTGTGTACTCAGTATCTGTATACATCCTCTCTCTCCACAGTTAGTATCATACCCCCCCCCCCCCCCGGTGTCTGAGCAACAGCTTATCAATTATTATCATCACCCTCTCTGCATGTAGGCCACACACGCCATATGTGACACTGAGCCGTCGCGTGGTGTTTCGCGATGTGCAGAAAGGCCGTCATCGTGTTTTAATGTACGCTCTAGAAAACACTGGAAACACGTTGATGTAAACACGAACAGTTATTGTTAGTATTGTTATCTGTTTAGGATAAAAACAAACACTCGGCTAAAAAAAGAATAATTAACACATTTTGAGAAAAACTGAGAAAAGGTGTTCTGCTTATCGACGTGATAAACTACTTTTGAAAAGGATTAGCTTTAGGGCTCTGTCTCCACACACACACACACACACACACACACACACACACACACACACACACACACACACACACACACACACACACACACACACACACACACACACCACACACACACACACACCCTGAAATTGAGTTGTCTCCCTTGGCCGTGGTGCTGAGTAATGCTCGAGTTCTCCACAGAACAGAGATATCTGAGCTCCGACACACTTCCTCATCTCAGAGACACGGATAAGATCTCCAGAGGAGGGGGGGGGGGACAGGAGACACCGCCTCAGCACCAACACAGAGGAGGGGGGGGGGACAGGAGACACCGACACACAGAGGAGGGGGGGGGACAGGAGACACCGCCTCAGCACAAACACAGAGGAGGAGGGGGGGACAGGAGACACCGACACACAGAGGAGAGGGGGGGACAGGAGACACCGACACACAGAGGAGGGGGGGGGACAGGAGACACCGCCTCAGCACAAACACAGAGGAGGAGGGGGGGACAGGAGACACCGAACACACAGAGGAGAGGGGGGGGACAGGAGACACCGCCTCGCACCGACACAGAGGAGGGGGGGGGGCAGGAGACACCGCCTCAGCACCGACACACAGAGATGGGGGGGGACAGGAGACGCCGCCTCAGCACCGACACACAGAGGAGGGGGGGACAGGAGACACCGACCACACAGAGGAGGGGGGGGACAGGAGACACCGCTCAGCACCGACACACAGAGGAGGGGGGGGGCAGGAGACACCGCCTCAGCACCGACACACAGAGATGGGGGGGGGGGACAGGAGACGCCGCATCAGCACCGACACACAGAGGAGGGGGGGGGACAGGAGACACCGACACACAGAGGAGGGGGGGGGACAGGAGCCACCGCCTCAGCACCGACACAGAGGAGGGGGGGGGGCAGGAGACACCGCCTCAGCACCCGGACACACAGAGATGGGGGGGGGACAGGAGACGCCGCCTCAGCACCGACACACAGAGGAGGAGGGGGGGACAGGAGACACCGACACACAGAGGAGGGGGGGGGGACAGGAGACACCGCCTCAGCACCGACACACAGAGGAGGGGGGGGGCAGGAGACACCGCCTCAGCACCGACACACAGAGATGGGGGGGGGGACAGGAGACGCCGCCTCAGCACCGACACACAGAGGAGGGGGGGGGACAGGAGACACCGACACACAGAGGAGGGGGGGGGGACAGGAGACACCGCCTCAGCACCGACACACAGAGGAGGGGGGGACAGGAGACACCGCCTCAGCACCGACACACAGAGGAGGGGGGGAAGCATTTCAGGAGGTTTTCTAACAGAGAGACTGCACCTCTTCATCCATCTGAAGCTGAATTACATATTAATGTGATGCATGTTTGTTTCCATGGCACACACACACATACATACACATACAAACACACACACACACACACACACACACACACCACACAACACACACACAAACACCTGAAGCTACGTACGATATGTAAATTATGTATCACAAATTCACATTTAAAGTGGACTCTGTAAGCTGTACTTAAGTATTAAAAGCAGAACATATTAAACATAGAAAAGCAGTATTTAACTGGGGGTTTCTCCATTAACTGGGGGTTTCTCCATTAACTGGGGGTTTCTTCTCCATTAACTGGGGGTTTCTCCATTAACTGGGGGTTTCTCCATTAACTGGGGGTTTCTCCATTAACTGGGGGTTTCTCCATTAACTTGGGGGGTTCTCCATTAACTGGGGGGTTTCTCCATTAACAGGGGGTTTCTCCATTAACTGGGGGTTTCTCCATTAACTGGGGGTTTCTCCATTAACTGGGGGTTTCTCCATTAACTGGGGGTTTCTCCATTAAGTGGGGGTTTCTCCATTAACTGGGGGTTTCTCCATTAACTGGGGGGTTTCTCCATTAACTGGGGTTTCTCCATTAACAGGGGGTTTCTCCATCTCCATTAACTGGGGGGTTTCTCCATTAACTGGGGGTTTCTCCATTAACTGGGGGTTTCTCCATTAACTGGGGGTTTCTCCATTAACTGGTTGTTTCTCCATTAACTGGGGGGTTTCTCCATTAACTGGTTGTTTCTCCATTAACTGTGGGGTTTCTCCATTAACTATGGGTTCTCCATTAACTGGGGGTTTCTCCATTAACTGGGGGTTTTCCATTAACAGGGTTGTTTCTCCATTAACTGGGGGTTTCTCCATTAACTGGGGGTTTCTCCATTAACTGGGGGGTTTCTCCATTAACAGGGGGTTTCTCCATTAACTGGGGGGTTTCTCCATTAACAGGGTTGTTTCTCTTCATTAACTGGGGGTTTCTCTCATTAACTGGGGGTTTCTCCATTAACAGGGGGTTTCTCCATTAACTGGGGGTTTCTCCATTAACAGGGGGTTTCTCCATTAACAGGGTTGTTTCTCCATTAACTGGGGGGTTTCTCCATAACTGGGGGTTTCTCCATTAACTGGGGGGTTTCTCCATTAACTTGGGGGGTTCTCCATTAACTGGGGGGTTTCTCCATTAACAGGGGGGTTTCTCCATTAACTGGGGGTTTCTCCATTAACTGGGGGGTTCTCCATTAACTGGGGGGTTTCTCCATTAACTGGGGGGTTTCTCCATTAACAGGGGGTTTCTCCATTAACTGGGGGGTTTCTCCATTAACAGGGGGTTTCTCCATTAACAGGGTTGTTTCTCCATTAACTGGGGGTTTCTCCATTAACTGGGGGTTTCTCCATTAACTGTTTCTCCATTAACTGGGGGGTTTCTCCATTAACTGGTTGTTTCTCCATTAACTGTGGGGTTTCTCCATTAACTGGGGGTTTCTCCATTAACAGGGGGTTTCTCCATTAACTGGGGGGTTTCTCCATTAACAGGGGGTTTCTCTTTAACAGGGTTGTTTCTCCATTAACTGGGGGTTTCTCCAATAACTGGGGGTTTCTCCATTAAACTGGGGGGTTTCTCCATTAACTTGGGGGGTTCTCCATTAACTGGGGGGTTTCTCCATTAACAGGGGGGTTTCTCCATTAAACTGGGGGGGTTTCTCCATTAACTGGGGGGTTCTCCATTAACTGGGGGGTTCTTCTCCATTAACTGGGGGTTTTCTCCATTAACAGGGGGGTTTCTCCATTAACTGGGGGGTTTCTCCATTAACAGGGGGTTTCTCCATTAACAGGGTTGTTTCTCCATTAACTGGGGGTTTCTCCATTAACTGGGGGTTTCTCCATTAACTGTTTCTCCATTAACTGGGGGGTTTCTCCATTAACTGGTTGTTTCTCCATTAACTGTGGGGGTTTCTCCATTAACTGGGGGGTTTCTCCATTAACAGGGGGGTTTCTCCATTAACTGGGGGTTTCTCCATTAACTGGGGGCTTCTCCATTAACTGTGGGGTTTCTCCATTAACTGGGGGTTTCTCCATTAACTGTGGGGTTTCTCCATTAACTGGGGGCTCTCCATTAACTGGGGTTTCTCCATTAACTGGGGGGTTTCTCCATTAACTGGGTTGTTTCTCCATTAACAGGGGGTTTCTCCATTAACTGGGGGGTTTCTCCGTTAACTGGGGGGTTTCTCCATTAACTGGGGGGGTTCTCCATTAACTGGGTTGTTTCTCCATTAACTGGGGGGTTTCTCCATTAACTGGGGGTTTCTCCATTAACTGGGGGGTTTCTCCATTAACTGGGGATTTCTCCATTAACTGGGGGGTTTCTCTCATTAACTGGGGGGGTTCTCCATTAACTGGGGGGTTACTCCATTAACTGGGGGTTTCTCCATTAACTGGGAGTTTCTCCATTAACTGGGGGGTTTCTCCGTTAACTGGGGGTTTTTCCATTAACTGGGGGGGTTCTCCATTAACTGGGTTGTTTCTCCATTAACTGGGGGGTTTTCTCCATTAACTGGGGGGGTTCTCCATTAACAGGGGGGTTTCTCCATTAACTGGGGGTTTCTCCATTAACTGGGGGTTTCTCCATTAACTGGGGGGTTTCTCCGTTAACTGGGGGGTTTCTCCATTAACTGGGGGGGTTTCCATTAACTGGGTTGTTTCTCCATTAACTGGGGGGTTTCTCCATTAACTGGGGGTTTCTCCATTAACTGGGGGGTTTCTCCATTAACTGGGGGTTTCTCCATTAACTGGGGGGTTTCTCCATTAACAGGGGGGTTTCTCCATTAACTGGGGGGTTTCTCCATTAACTGGGGGTTTCTCCATTAACTGGGGGGTTTCTCCTTAAACTGGGGGGTTTCTCCATTAACTGGGGGGTTACTCCATTAACTGGGGGTTTCTCCATTAACTGGGAGTTTCTCCATTAACTGGGGGGTTTCTCCGTTAACTGGGGGGTTTCTCCATTAACTGGGGGGGTTCTCCATTAACTGGGTTTTTTCTCCATTAACTGGGGGGTTTCTCCATTAACTGGGGGTTTCTCCATTAACTGGGGGGTTTCTCCATTAACTGGGGGGTTTCTCCATTAACTGGGGGTTTCTCCATTAACTGGGGGGTTTCTCCATTAACTGGGGGGTTCTCCATTAACAGGGGGGTTTCTCCATTAACTGGGGGGTTTCTCCTATTAACTGGGGGTTTCTCCATTAACTGGGGGTTTGTTTTCCCGTTAACTGGGGGGTTTCTCCATTAACTGGGGGGGTTCTCCATTAACTGGGTTGTTTCTCTCATTAACTGGGGGGTTTCTCCATTAACTGGGGGTTTCTCCATTAACTGGGGGGTTTCTCCATTAACTGGGGGTTTCTCCATTAACTGGGGGTTTCTCCATTAACAGGGGGGTTTCTCCATTAACTGGGGGGTTTCTCCATTAACTGGGGGTTTCTCCATTAACTGGGGGTTTCTCCATTAACTGGGGGTTTCTCCATTAACTGGGGGGTTCTCCATTAACTGGGGGGTTTCTCCATTAACTGGGTTGTTTCTACATTAACTGGGGGGTTTCTCCATTAACTGGGGGGGTTCTCCATTAACTGGGGGGGTTCTCCATTAACAGGGGGGGTTCTCCATTAACTGGGGGTTTTCTCCATAACTGGGGGTTTTCTCCATTAACTGGGGGGTTCTCCATTAACTGGGGGGTTTCTTCATTAACTGGGGGGTTTCTCCATTAACTGGGGGGTATTCCATTAACTGGGGGTTTTCTCCATTAACTGGGGGGTTTCTCCATTAACAGGGGGGTTTCTCCATTAACTGGGGATTTCTTCATTAACTGGGTTTTTTTCCATTAACTGGGGGGGTTCTCCATTAACTGGGGGGTTCTCCATTAACTGAGGGGTTTCTCCATTAACAGGGGGGTTTCTCCATTAACTGGGGGGGTTTCTCCATTAACTGGGGGTTTATCCATTAACTGGGGGGGTTTTATCCATTAACTGGGGGGTTTTCTTTCGGGGTGTTTCCTTGTCCGATGTGAGGTTTATTCCCTGCAGCCCCATGTCCCATGCAGCCCCAACAACAGCCTCTGATTCGTCAACAGACTTCATGCAATGCTTCATGGATGCATCATTAGATCTATACACTCTGACCCTAACCCAAAGACCCACGGCAAGTTTTCAAGAAAAACAAGTATCATTTCTTATGTGGCCTAATGTAAAAAAGGGGCAAAATGGGAAGGGGGCGAGATGGGAAGTCACCCCAATGTGAGGGTCCAAGGACAGAGGGGGTCACAAACGGTAAAGCCCACTGAGACAAATGTGGAATGTGTGATATTAGACTTTATAAATAAACTTTGATTGACTGTGAGGTATTAAGACAACGGTCAGAACTCAGTGACTATGCAACGTTTCACAGCTGACAACATGCAGTGTGATGACTTCATCACGGGCTCTCTGATGACTTCATCACGGGCTCAGTCCAATTATTAGCGTCGGAGCCAGGATCGATGTGTCTCCAACAGAAAGAGACTCCCACCCTCAGGACTCCTGGATCAATGGCAATAACGTCCGCCTCCTTTTCCTCTGCTCAATAAAGAGGAGGATAACACAGTTTCTCTCTCTAAGGTTGCAGGGATGGATCCATCATATTTACGCCGCTGGTTATTGTCCTGTCCGGGTTATCGAGCGCCTCCGGAGACTCTGGGATGTCCATTGATAACGATCATGATCCAGAGGTGATGAAGAGAAGAGATACAACTGCACAGAAACCAGAAGTCTTCACTGGGAATGACCTGATTAAAGGAAATGGATTGACAGCATCAAAGTTAATTACTAAATACCGTCACTGACATATTAAACATGATGCAAAATCAATCTAATTTCACCTCAAATGACTTGACAGATAGTATTTAAGAGCAGAGATTCAATCTATTTACATCTATTTCCAGTCCATTGATAACGATCATGATCCAGAGATGATGCAGAGAATAGATGCAACTGCACAGAAACAATAAGTCTATCCTGATCAAAGGTAATGGATTAATAGCATCAAAGTTAATACCTATTTAGCGTCTCTAAGATAGTAAAGTCAATTTAAGTGTGTGTTAAGTAAGTTGTTCTGATGTTTGACTTGATAGATAGTATTCATGAGCAGAGATTCAATCTATTTTTATGTATTTTGAGTCTGGAATGCATTTAGATTAATTAGGTCAAGTGTATTTACATATGAAACCAGGGCTGCGTCGGATAATCCAAAAATCAGCTCCTAACGTCTAACCCTATCTCCTATTCCTTGACCTCTGAGTGAAACGTCACGGGGTTAAGGGATAGTGGACAGGAGAATTCAAAAGGACTTAGGAGAAGAGACTGCGGTACTTTAGAGAATCCGAATGCACTTTCACTATCCGACGTGTTTATGATGCGCCAGCGGACGTCATGAATGTGCGTCTGCTGCTGTGGGGAAACCATGGAAACCACAGTTTTCTATACAGCGGACTACAACATGGATATTTAATAAGAAGGAGGGACTACTGTAAACTCATCTAGAGACTCTGCACCGTGCTCTGATGCTGTTGCTTTAGGCTTTATGAACGTGGACAACAGAGAAACAGATTCTTCAGGACCAAAGTTGGAATTGAAATAAAAAAGGAAAGTGAAACTTCTGCTCGTCCCCCTCTCCCTCCGGCCACATTAATACCAATGATCCCAATACGTATGATTGTATGAACTAAAGATCTTAAATCAATACAGATGTATTTATTATAAACGTTAGTCCTTAACATCTATCACTGTGTATATCACCATTCAAACATCTTTTAAAAAGTTGAACAAACTCCACACAGCTCAGTAAAGACTGAAATGTTGACTTTATTTGATCATTTCAGTAAAAACTAACGTTCATATTTCTCTTTTTGATTGTAATACTGATGAACGTTCAGAACAAAGCACTTTGGCAACTTACACATACGTTTTAAAATGCTTAATAAGCACCGTAACTTTCATGATATCATTTCTCCGTCATAATCGGTTGTGTCCGTGAACGGCCGACTGTTGAGTGACGGCAAATGCTGCGGCTTGCAATGCATTGTGGGGCAGCATCTTCTCCTCTCCTTCTGTGAGGGAGGTCCAGTGGTTCCTAAGCTAAAGGAGGCTATAAAGGAAGTTTGAAACCTTCTTTCCTATCAAATTAGAGCGTGGTCGCCAACTCAAATTGGAAGCACTGTCTGGGCCGTCTTTTTCACTCAATTCTGCAACAGGTAGAATCTCGCCTTTCACCTGAGGCCGAGGTCGGGGATCTTGGGCTTAAAAAAGGTTGGTGACCACTGCTCTAGAGAATTCGAACGGCACTTATCATGGCTGCCACTGAGGGACTTCCGGGTCATTTCACTCCGTTAGGAAGGTTCCTAAGCTAAATGGACTATTCGACTTCAGCCCAGCTCTTCTGACTGGTCCAGACCAACAGATAAGGAGTTAAGGAGTCCAAACATGACGTACAAAAGGCACGTATAACTGTTTAATTAAGCATCAAAAGACAATAAAGTGGTTCAGTAATGAGTCCTGACATACTTCAACGTGTAAGAATCATAAACGTCTGTTCGCCCTCAGAGATCGATTTCTGCAACAATACTAAAATATTGTCCTTTCGACGGTCTATGCTGGAATGTCACGATCTTTCGTATGATCTGTATCGACTCTAAAGCGCGAAGGAATGTATTTACAATTCATGTACACATTTGTGATTGTGGGCAAAATAAAGACATATTTTGACATTTGAATATATTGAACGCTTTCCAAATAATTTAAAAAACTGTTTCCATGGAGTCGCTCTAGTCTACACTCAAGAGGTTTGAGCATGATTGTTTCCAGTCAAAAAGAGACTTCTCCCATTATTCCCACAACCCATGAACAAAGAAGAAATGTACCTCGTGTTTCCTCCATGTAATATGTATCTGATTAAAAGAAAATAAGGTTGTTTCCTCTTTCCGTGCTTAACATTTTCACCAAGTTTCAAAACAATTGGTTATTTAGTTGTCTGACAAACTAAGCTGAAAATATAACCTCCACTCGGGCTGTGGTCATTTGGGGTCTGTAAGTTCCCTCCTCCTGCAGCCTCGTGAGGTTTAAAGGAAAAAGAAGAAATTGAAGGCATTGATTTTGTGTGAGTCTCTTTGGAGAGGCAGAACTAAAGTGGCTCTTTATATTCTGGGGTTAATGATTCTCTCTTTACACCCTGCAGCTCCCGCCGTCAGTTACTGTCTTTACAGGAAGCAGCCGACTCTGATTTATCAAACTTTAACGGAGACCAGGGGACACTAAAGAGTGACGCACACAGCTGGGAGACCAGGGGACACTAAAGAGTGACGCACACAGCTGGGAGACCAGGGGACACTAAAGAGTGACGCACACAGCTGGAGACCAGGGGACACTAAAGAGTGACGCACACAGCTGGGAGACCAGGGGACACTAAAGAGTGACGCACACAGCTGGGAGACCAGGGGACACTAAAGAGTGACGCACACAACTGGAGACCAGGAGACACTAAAGAGTGACACACACAGCTGGGAGACCAGGGGACACTAAAGAGTGACGCACACAGCTGGGAGACCAGGGGACACTAAAGAGTGACGCACACAGCTGGGAGACCAGGGGACACTAAAGAGTGACGCACACAGCTGGAGACCAGGGGACACTAAAGAGTGACGCACACAGCTGGGAGACCAGGGGACACTAAAGAGTGACGCACACAGCTGGGAGACCAGGGGACACTAAAGAGTGACGCACACAACTGGGAGACCAGGAGACACTAAAGAGTGACACCACAGCTGGGAGACCAGGGGACACTAAAGAGTGACGCACACAGCTGGGAGACCAGGGGACACTAAAGAGTGACGCACACAGCTGGGACACCAGGGGACACTAAAGAGTGACGCACACAGCTGGAGACCAGGGGACACTAAAGAGTGACGCACACAGCTGGTAGACCAGGGGACACTAAAGAGTGACGCACACAGATGGGAGACCAGGGGACACTAAAGAGTGACGCACACAGCTGGGAGACCAGGGGACACTAAAGAGTGACGCACACAGCTGGGAGACCAGGGGACACTAAAAAGTGACGCGCACAGCTGGGAGACCAGGGGACACTAAAGAGTGACGCACACAGCTGGGAGACCAGGGGACACTAAAGAGTGATGCACACAGCTGGGAGACCAGGAGACACTAAAAAGTGACGCACAGAGCTGGGACGGAGCGCTCTGTGACGTTCAGGATTATAAAGATGAACAACTGGGTGTTTCTCAATTGCGAGGATGCTGGCTTGGTAGTCGCGTACTTCCAAGTCACTTCCTTCAGAAACGAAACAAGTATGCTTCCAAGCGCCGGCTTCGGAAAACAAAGAAGAATGGAACAGGCTAACAAGTGTGCCACTCTAAATGTTTCAACATAAACTGTAACGAAAATAAATACCTCACGATATCTATCTAATTATGAAGATGCTTTACTTTCACGGAACACATTTTTGGTGAAAACAAACAAATGTAACAAAGTAACATATTTACCAACACATGTTCTTCGCCACTAAATGCTTACATTTAAATGTGTGCTGCGTCGGTTCAGCCATTCTCCGCAAGGGTTTTTGAAATTGGTCCGTGCGCAAAGCATTGTGGGGATTTTAAGGACGCAAAGTCTACCCATGTGAAGCCTCGAAATTTCCCCCAAATCAAGGACGCGGCCTCGGTGGAATTCCAAGTATGCTGGACAATGGAACAGTCCTTCGGCGGCACTCGATGAGATAGCAGCCTTGAAATATTGGCTTGGAAGCCAGTATCCTCGAGATTGAGAAACGGCCAGTGTCTCTGTTGTTGGAAACTTACCTAAAATGTTTGATGGTCTTATTTTAACAATCTGATCACATGAGTCCTTCTGATGTTACTGCAGCTCTGCTGTAAGCTAGCTAGCTAACGTAGCTAACCTGGTCATTTCAGATATCATCAAGTTGAAGATGTTTCTTCTTGTGGAACATTTGTGATACGAGGAGTGAAGCAGGTAGGACCCAAACGCAGATAATACCTTTATTTCAAGGCTCTTATCTAACATGGACAAACAAAACACTCCACGGTGAACTCGGTCACAAACAAAAGACGAACCAACACTAAACACAGGAAGAGACTAAATACAGGGAGGGGTAATCACAAGACGAGAAACAGCCGGGGCAGGAGGAGAAACACAAGGGCAACAGGTGAACACAATCAGACAACTAGACACACAGGGAAACTAACGACGGGAGGAAGACACAGGGACAAGGACCAGACAAGAAACCAGGAGGAGACACACAAGGGCAACAGGTGAACACAATCAGACAACTAGACACACAGGGAAACTAACGACGGGAGGAAGACACAGGGAGAAGGACCAGACAAGAAACCAGGAGGAAAACATGACAGGGAGAACAGAACATCAACACACCCAAACCAAGACATAGAAACGTGACATAACATGAAATCGTGACAATTTGTGTTTTATATCTGCATCGTTTCTGAAGCAGACGCGAGTTTCTCCTGATGGAAGAGTTTTGGTTCATTGTAGGGCGTTTGCACCTGTTGGCCACTGTACTACAAGAGTTACTAATGGCGCATTTCCACCAGTGGCGGCACTAGGGGGGGCTACTTGGGCTCAAGCCCCGGATGGTTTCTGAAAAGCCCCGGATGTGTCACTTACATTTTTTTTTTTTTTTAAAACATCTCAGGAGTAATGTGCAGTACCGGAGTCCACCAGAGAGGCAGCTGCTGCGGGACAGTATCCTGCGTACTGCGTAGCCTTCCCTGCCCTGAAGAAGAAGTGATCCTTCCTAGTGCCTGATGAGTTTTAAGCTAATAGCCTATAAAGTTATGGATATGAGAAAGTTATTTTCATCGAAGCAGGCGCCACAAGCTGCAGCAGCAGCAGCTGACAACAATGTCATCACCAGCAGTGAAGAAATGGAAGATGTTTCAGGTTTGTGAATCTAATGGTGATATCTGCGCTCTGGCTGACTGAGTAAGAAGTGAAAAAGAGTGATGTAACGTTAACCCTTCATACCTCAGTCTACTTTTAAGACACTAAAAGAACGTATTCCAATTTTTATTTTGTTTTCACACGTGGAATTATACCGGCTCTCGTTTCAGTACACATAACAACGGAACCATAGCAACGGAACCATAGCAATGGAACCATAGCAACGGAACCATAGCAACGGAACTGACAGGCAACAGTCAGAAATGTGACTCTTAGGCTGTGTCCCAATTCAGCGGCCGCATCCTCCTGAGGATGCATTCGAAGACCGCATACGTCACGAAGGCTGTCCCAATTAAAAAAAAAGACAAGATTCCTCCGAATGCAGCCCACAAATGCAGCCTTCTATTCCCAGATTTTGAGGATACATCTGATGTACACTCCGCGGTGTTCCATATCCCAGGATGCAATGGGCGACGGTGACGAATGAGTTTTTTTTTAAAGAAAATGGCTTCTAACGTCCCGGCAACGGCTGAAGCTTCGGCGGGAGCTGGATTTGTTTTTAAATGTAAGTATAGGGTTTCAACTCACCCAAATAGTAAACGACATGAAACAGTAAACCGATCTAACTGTTTTATTTAAAGATACGGGCGATTGGAGATGTCTTCTTTATATTACATACATAAAATAATATGAAGTGAAAATATTTTGACATGTTGTAAACCAGAACCATGGTTTTCATATTGTTGGGATTCATTATAAAGCTAATTTTTTTGAACTGCTTTTGTTATACACATGTTACTGCAACAATTTGTTTTGATAGGGAGCAAGGAGCAGACTGCTAAATTCATCCAAATGCGAGGGGAGAATGAATCCCTCTTCACCGGGGCCAAGTTCTCCGCGCATCGCTTGGAGGTAAGGCACAATATCCAGTTTGTATCGTTCTTATTGTATGAATCATCCCTCATTTCATACACTCCATTCTGATAAAACAACTAATATTGTCTAGTACCGGGACTTCTGATTTTTACCCATCTGCTTACCGTTAGTTCTTACTGCGTACCGGCACCTCATGACGCATCTAGGTACGCTTATCTGTTGTGTTTATGCTCAGTTGCAACACCCACCCAGTAGTAATATTATATTATAGTAGTATCTTTTTAATTACTGAATCAAAGATATGAGGATAAGGATAGAGGGAGTCGTATGTTGTACAGATTGTAAAGACCTTTGAGCCAGATTCTTGTTTTTGGGCTGTATACATAAAATGTACTTGAAACAGTTGCTGATTTAGAGTACTGGCACCTTTTTTTATTTCAATTCAAGCACTGGGGATGTCTCCATGGCAACATTAAAAAATAAAGAGAAGATTTCTTCCTAAGTGTGTATCCTTAGTTGTGACATTGTTATTGTTTTATTCATAATACTAGATGTTGTACTATTCTCTCTGATTAGGACGGTTTTGGAAGACATGGGCCTGCAGGGAAGTGTAACTCCCCTGCAAGCTAAGAAGAAGTGGGACAATCTCACAAAAAGATATAAAATATGTGAGTTTTACAAGTTAATAAACACATTTGCTGACATTTGTTTATCTGCTGGTGTTTTTTTTGTAATGCCATGATTGTTTTACTCTGCCTTTAGGATTGCACATACCCAGGGTCAGGAGAGGGAGTCGGTGGGAAACCCACTGCTGCAACTTGGCCGTGGTTTGTCCAAATGGATGAGATATTAGGACTATAATATGATAATAGATATAAGTATCAGTACCTGGACATGTTCTTCCATTAATCTGAAATAGATGGTGCGCCTGGTGTGACCTTGGGAAAATTAATGTCAACATATTGAACATCACCAAAAGAAGCACTATCTCTGACTCCATATTGAACCATATTGAATATTGAATATTTTGCCTAATGTAAGAAATGATTACCGGCACTTCTGACTGCAGCTGGTTGCTAGGCGACGGGGGCGGCAAAAGGTAAGGATAACTGCCGGTGACGTACCAGGAAATGCTCCGTAGACAGTCTCACTTCGCATTCCGCGGAGGACCCACGTCGGTTGGGTCCTCCGCAGAATTCAAAGGCCTCAGGAGGAAGCAGCCGCTGAATTGGGACACAGCTTTTACGTTACAAACAAAGATGGTGGATGAGAATAGATCTGTAAAACGATAAGCAATGCGCCAGAATCAAGGTGAGACTATCCGCATCCTTTAAAACTCTACGCACATTCGTTTCACCGGAATAAGTAAATGACTGTATTTGAGTGAGTTAAGGCATTAGTTTGCTTCATTAAAGGGTGTTAATGAGTGTTCTCCAGTGCCTTTTGTCCGCTTTAAGGAATCATTAAGATAGGGTTAATGTTGCTCTCAAAGTGCACCAGATTGATGCTTTCAACTTCAATATTTAAAAAAAAATCCCCCCAACAACTCCTGGGCTAGCCCGGATCTCCACAATCCTAAATCTGCCACTGATTTCCACTACAGGGCCTCGCTCGGTATGGCCAGGCCTCGTTAGGCCTTGTTAGGACCGGCTCACTTTATGCTGCGTTTCCATTACAGTTTAGTAGCTGGGGCAGTAACTATAGTAACGCAATGTAGGCGGAGCCGTGATGTCATCTCCAATGCAAAACACAAAACCAACACAGCCGTTAGCTGTTAGCCCTCAGAGCTCACAGCTCCTCATATCTGTTCAGAAACTAGACAGAAGTTAAACAAGTACAAACCACAGACTGCCTGTGTCATGGAGAGTACAGTCGCTGCTTTATTTATGTCTGTAGGCCGTTGTTGTGAGTGTGGACGGTCGGAGCATATATAACGTTAGCTTCGCCAAGCTACATTCAGAAAACACGCATTTTAAAAGGTGTTTCTCTGCCGTCTGTCTGCAGACTTGTCAAAGCATTAATTCATGGTTGTTACTAACCGGTATCAGTGTGTTGTTACTTCATCATTTAGAAACGTGTATTACAATTAAATCACGGTCAGATATGTTCATCTTGTTGTAGTTGTAGCCCCCTTGCCAGCGATTCTCTCTCTAGTTTAGCATGCTCAGCCCGACTCAGCCCGGTTGTTGGCCCGGAAAGAACCTCGATGTTATGGGGCCAGAAACTGTGAAATAGTTCCCGCTAGCCGGAACTACGCCAAGTGGAAACACAACCAA
>JAMFTG010000247.1:50000-115000 GCA_023974075.1 Chaenocephalus aceratus | reverse complement strand
TGTCTATCACACACAGACAGGAAGAGACACACACACACACACACACACACACACACACACACACACACACACACACACACACACACACACACACACACACACACACACACACACTGAGAGTCTTTGCACGTGACCTTTAACCTGAAGCATCCCTTACAGAAAGTCTCAGTTCTGCTGTTTTTCCAAATTTCAACTTTTCCAAAACTGCTGTCACTGAAAAGATCAACACATCCTCCCTCCCAGGTCGGCCTATGTTGACGTTATGTCAAGTCCCCTGTGTCAGCTTTTTCCAAGGGGGGGCCCTTAGCGTACATTTTCAACGTTCCGGGATGTCCACAGCCTTCTATATAGCTCCCTAAACGTATGCTGTAGACGACTTGAGATCGCGAGCGAACTACCCGCAGATCCATTCTCACAGCGCTATCAGCCTGTTTCTGACTCAATATCAGCCACACTTATTGTTTTTACTGCTTTGTAATTGAATAATGTAGGACTTTTGTTGCCGTCAGTTATGGGAGAGTATAGAATACTGAAATCTGTATCAGTATCTGTATTAATGGACATGCCGTTGTGCGTAATTTACAAACTCTTCAACTACAACCCTAATTATATTTAAAAACATTTTAGAAGGCCTCACGAAATACTTTAATGTATATTTAAATGTGAAGGAATGTGTGCAATGTGGTGATTACATTATTCACCCACGGATCTATGGGTTGGGGTATCGTTGCGCACGGACATTTTAGTTAACCGGACTTCCTGTTGATGTGAAATACGAAAACATTTTTTAAATAAAATGATACTTCATTCCGAGTGTTCTTGCTTTTCTCTTTGAAAGTCATCACATAACGGCATTGGAACACACGGTTCGGCTGCATTAAATATTACACATCTGCCGTAGTTCGCTATAGAGCCCTGATGAGAAGACCTCTAGACAAACATGAGGAACTGCCGCCAACACTGGAAACGTGACGTGGATCATAAATATATAATTAAACAACATCTTCACAATATAAGTCTCCTTGCAGTATCAACACTAATTCGGTTGACTTTTATATTTGATCCAATCGGTATATTGGTGTATTTACACCATAACGGTGCACAGCTGATAGAAAGGGACACCTAGTGGTTAAAGCATGTTATTGAAATGTATTATTTTTATTATTAGATTTTAATAGGAGACGCAGACAGACAAACTAATAAGGCTTTATTTAAACAGTAAAGAATACTTTAGGTTAAGGTCTTATTTTGAATAAGAAAAAAGCTTTCAGCCGCGTTTTTTCTTTCTCATTTTAATGCCATTGAACACGTCTTTGATCAGATTGACAGCTACGGTGAGACGATCTCCCTAGAAGCTACGTAAAGGTACGTGTTGTGATGTCTGTGTTTGCTTCCCCTGTCCGAGTTCAGATCGCTCAGTGATGAAACTATATACCTAAATAATCTGTGGAGTCTCAGCTTTAATCGGATATCTTGTATGTGTAGCTACGATGAGTAATAAGGGCACTTTTATCTTGAGTTCTGTGCCAAAGTGCGTTAGCATTTTTCGCTCAGGGGTCATTTAGATGCTTCTCATGAGACTTGTGTTTTGTTTTGGTAGAAATGGTTTGTTTCGTCAGTTAGCTGAGATTATTCCTGTTAATCTGGTATAACTCATTAATAGGTTCTTAAATATTACGATCCCCTGAGACACAGTCGTGAAAAAAAAGTAAAGTACCCGCCGGGACTTTGGGGTTTAACAGGTTAAAAAAACCCGCAATATATACCGCAGGGGGGGGGGACATCGCGATGTCAGTTTTTTTCAATACCCTAGCGTGCAGTGATTTCTCAGTGATTTGCCTAAGAAAGGAGATCTAACCCTGCTGAAGAACTGGAGACCTGTGGCTCTCCTGTGTACGGACCATAAGATACCGTCAAAGGTCTTAGCTAACAGACTGAAGGTTTTTATCGAACTTCTTATCGGTCCTGATCAGACATATTGCATCCCTGGCAGATCAATTGTGGACAATTTGTTTTTTGATGAGACACTTTTGATGTTTGCAAAGTGTATAATATAAATGTTGGTATATTTCTATTGACCAGGAGAAGGCGTTTGATCTGGATGCCACATTGCAGGCTTTTGGTGTTGGGAGAATTGTTTGTCCTGGGTGAAGTGTTTGTACAGTGATGCATGTTGTGTTGTGAAGGTGGGGGGGGGGCTGAGCAGACCTGTACCAGCTAAAAGGGGGATCAGGCAGGGCTGCCCTATCTCAGGCCTATTGTACAGTATTGCCATTGAGCCACTTTTGTGCAGACTTATAAACCGGCTGAGGGGCCTGTGTCGGCCAGAGTCAGCTCCGGCCCCCCGGTGGTTGTATCAGCTTATGCTGATGATGTCAGTGTTTTTGTCCAGGGTCAGCGAGATATCCAGGAGCTCCAGGACAGTCTAGCTTTGTACAGGAAGGCTGCTTCAGCCAAAGTGAACTGGGAGAAGAGTGAGGCAGTTTTGGTAGGTCAGTGGAGTCTAGGAAATAGGCCCAGTCTCCCTGGTAACCTCAGCTGGGGAAAAGGTCATGGGAGTGGTTGGGGTCTGAGGACATGGTGGCACAGAACTGGGAGGGATTGCTGGGAAAGGTGCAAGCAAAATGAGCCGAATGGAAATGGCTGCTCCCCCAGCTGTCCTACAGGGGAAGAGTTCTTGTAGACAATAATCTGGTTGCCTCGTCTCTGTGGCACAGACTGCAGGTGCTAACCCCACCGCCGGGCCTCATGAAACAACTGCAGCGGCTCCTCGTGGATGTCTTCTGGTCGGGTCATCACTGGGTGCCAGCATCGGTCCTGTGCCTGCCTGTGGCGGAGGGGGGGCAGGGCCTCGTGGACATTACTACAAGGACTGCTGCTTTTAGACTGCAGGCAGCTCAGCGGCTGCTGTATGGTGCCTCTCCCTGCTGGCTGGCTATGGCCCGGCTGTTGCTCTGGAGGGCGGGGGGCTTTGGTTTTGATCAACACCTGTTTCTGCTGAAGGCCCCTGCGTACAAGATAACTGGACTTACACCTTTTTACTGCTCAGTCATCAATGCCTGGAAGATTCTGAGTTTTACCAGACCACCCGACCCCGGCCTGGGATGTGGCTGTTTGAGGAGCCACTGTTTGACACTGGGTTTATTTCTGGAACCCCCGAGTTCTGGAGAACCTGGTAGATGAGGTGTGGCAGTCGCTGTCGCCATCCCACCTGACTTTTGCTCTGGATGCAGATCTGGCTGACCAGTGGAGAAAGGGACATGAGTATGTCTTTCCTGCCTTGAGTGTGGGTCCTGCGGTGGGGGAATGGAGAGAGGAGGATGGTCTCCTGCTATCACTGGGACTCTAACACCTGGACGTTCAGCGCCTGCATTGGGAAGAAGCTATACCTTAGCTGTGTAAAGGTGTTAAACCTCAGCTCGCTCGCAGGCGTCAGAGAGTCGAGGTGGACGGATGTGCTTGGGCTCTTCCCCTCAGGGCAGCTGGAGGATCCTGTATACATTTCCGGTTGAGAAACGGATGGCTGACATCCAATGGAGAATTATACACGGTGCAATAGCCACTAACAAATACAGAGCTCGTTTTGACCCGGGCACAAGGGGAGGCTGTCCGTTCTGTTTTATGGCAGACACATTGGAGCATTTAGTCGTGTCCTGTCCCCGATTGGCTGGTCTTAAAACAAATGTTAGAGGGTGGCTGGAAGGGTTCGGGGAGGTTTTCTCCATACCACTTTTTGTCCATGGCCCAAATACATCCTGAAAAAGAAGGAAACCCTACCATTGATACATTTCTTGTTTGCTAATGCAAAATTAGCAATCTGGAAAAGTAGGAAGAACCAAGTTGCTGGAGTGGGATGGACGGATGCAGTGCTCTGTCTGAGGGGCTGGTGGCAGCGCGTCTGAGGGTGGAGCATGCGTACTATACGCTGATCAACCATCTGCAGGGGTTCTGGATGTGTGGGCTGTGGGGCGGGTTCTGTGCTCGCTGGGGAGAATGACTCTCATATTGAAGTTTTAAAGGTTTTTGCTTTTAAAGTGTGTAAAAGAGGATGTTTTTTAAATGGGTTAAACGCTTTCAAATGGGGTTTTCAAATGATATTATTTGGTAGTCATGAAAATCTGTTTATTTATTTTCTTGTGTAATGTATTAGTTTTGTTCCGACTCTTTGCAGGGTGGGTGTATGTTTAAAACAAATGCAAATAAAATTTGTTTTAAAAATCAAAATATTCGTCTTCTTCGTCTTCTTCTTCTTCTTTCTTTTCTTCTTCTTCTTCTTCTTCTTCTCTTCTTCTTCTTCTCTTCTCTTCTTCTTCTTCTTCTCTCTCTTCTTCTTCTTCTTCTTTCTTCTTCTTCTTCTTCTTTCTTTCTTCTTCTCTTCTTCTTCTTTCTTCTTCTCGTCTTCTTCTTCTTCTCTTCTTCTCTTCTTCTTCTTTCTTCTTCTTCTTCTTCTTCTTCTTCTTCTTCTTCTTCTCTTCTCTTCTTTTTCTTCTTCTTCTCTCTTTTCTTCTTCTTCTTCCTTCTTCTTCTTCTTCTTCTTCTTCTTCTTCTTCTTCTCGCTTCTTCTTCTTCTTCTTCACTTCTCCTTCTTCTGCAGTCACCACGCCTCAAGATTAACAGCCTGTGGCGAGCACGATGTTCCCACGAGTTCATCTCTGCAGCAGTGTGGGCGATTTCCCCCGAGGCGGCGACTCTATCTCTTCCTCTGAATCTGCTCTCCCTCCTCCAGAGTCTGTGAGAGGAGAGCAGATTCTTACAGTCCTGGAATCAACAAACTAGAAGGAGGAACTGTACCGAGAAACATAACCTCAAGAAAAGATCAATTTTGCATGACTTTTTCTGACCAACGTGTTATAATTTATCTTGCTCTGACACTGAACGAGGCTCGGATGCAAATATATTCTTACATATGACGAACAGTGTTGAAGCGGGGAGACATTGAGCATCGAGTCAGAGTTGTAAAAAAACAGCAACCGGAAGAAAAATATACTTATTTCAACAAAATCAATTCTGCATGATATTTACTGACAGACAGACGTGTCTTGCTCTAAGACTTAAAGAGTCTCTTAATCCTTCTGATGATCACATGTGGACCTTTTCTTCTGTCATGTCTACATGTGGTGGCTGACGGGAACAAACGGCCCAACGCTCTTCCATCAGGATGAACTCGCTGCAGCCAGGCCCGTATCCAGGAGTTCGTACATGTCTCATTACCCTCGCTGTCCTCTACTCATCCCTCGTTGTTAACCTGTTAAGCCCGAGAGACCCCGGTACCGGTGCCCTCCCGCAACATCTTGCAGGAAACAGTGTCTGAGGGCATGTTCTTTTAATGTCAACCTTTATTTATACAGATAAATCCCATTGAGATCATTGATCTCTTTTCCAAGGGAGACCTGCTCAAGTAGTTCCACATGAAACATAAAAACATCAACAGAACAACAAAAGGACATCATCCAGCATCATTTACATAATTATCCACATAAACAGGTACCAACAGCTTCTGATTGAGTAGCATCCAACCGAGCTTTAAAAACATTTAGTGGCACCAGATTGTTCAGTTTCCATTTAATGTGCAGACTGTTCCAAGACAGAGGATCTGTGCATCTAAAAGCTGTTCCCTAAGACAGTCCTAGCAGTTGGTACATTTAATAAAACCACAGCATGCTATCTCAGGCAGTAGCCTCTTACACTTCTCCGTGAGATCAGGGAGCAGATATAAGATGGAAGTTTCCCTAGCATGGCTTTGTATATAAACATGTACCAGTGACTGAGCCTCCGTACAGTTAGTGAAAGCAAACCAGCCCTTGCATACAGGGTACAGTGATGGGTTAATGCTTTACAGTTTGTCACACATCTCAGTGCACTGTGATACGCAGCATCTAACTGGACCAGGCAATGGGCAGGTGCATTCATATAGACCAGATCCCCAGAGTCCAGCACAGGTCAAAGGTCACGGAGCCTTTTCCTGGCCTCAAGCGAGAAACAGGACTTGTTTCTGAAAAAGAACCCAGCCTAACCCTCAGCTTTTTAAGCAGGTTATTGACATGAAGTTTAAAAGTGAGACAATCATCAAGCCAGATACCAAGGTATTTGTAACAGGCAACAACTTCAAGTTTTATTCCTTGCGTAGTTACAATATCTAAAACAGGCTTGGTGTCTATTTAGCTTTAGAAAAGGCAAATACAAACGGGGACTGTCCCCGGAAAACGGGGGTCTGGTTACCCTATCCTAGACCTAGCTCCCGTATTACTTATCCTAGGTGCACATCCAACACATCGTTTATGATCGTAAGGAGACACAGAATCTATTGGTACCCACCTCAACACTCAAAGATTACAAATTCGCGGAGAAAATAACAAAAACCTACATCAAAACATGTCGCGTTAGGTAGCCAAAAATGCTAACATGGCTTACCTTGTCTTTGTCTGGTCAAAACTGTTCTTCAATGGCATTAAAACGATAAAAAACGATGCTGTAGTTAATCCATAGGTTAATATCCAATGTGGCTGTGTCCCCTTTGACATTTTCTGATAATCTATAAGCAATAAAACTGCTTTTCCGTTTCAAGATATCAGAGCAGGGATATTCCTAAACTCTGCTGAAAACTTGCATGCGCAAAGACGCAACCTTTTCCTTTTAACATGAGAGTCTATGGGACGATTTCCCTTCAATTCTATTGGCTCGAACGGTCAGGAAGAGATGTCACATGTCAAAATCGAAGAAGGGGGGCCAGAGATATGGAAAATCCACCCAAATGGCCCTGAAGTGTTTTTTTGTGTTGCTAAATCTGTCTTAAAAAGGTCAAATATCACTTGTTTTGCATCAATCTTGATACAGGGTACTTATTATCTGTTGTACTTTGGATTCCTAAAGCTTTTAGTCTACAGGTTTACTCTGTAAACTAGTTAAAAGGTCTATCGAGAGAGAGGCTGGGCAGAATTGATGTGGCAACCCACCCGTGCAGTCAGAACCTCTTGCTGTGACTTGTGATATGAATTTCTCCGGCCGATACTTGTAATAAATACCAGTGTTTGACATCAAGCTCCAACTCTCCTCGTGTTCTCTGAGTCCTGACTCTCTATTGCTGCAGAAGTTTCACTTACCCTTATTATATGTTGTACTTTGGATTCCTAAAGCTTTTAGTCTACCTTACCATCATCCAAGGGTAGTTTTCACTATAAGTACAAAATAATGTTTGGACGGACACTATAATTTACAGTTTTTTACTGTGTTCAATCTGAATTTTCTTTAAAATAAAAAACATCTATATTGATTCTGACTTTTCTACATCCAACTCACAGGTTTATCAAAAAAGATTATTAATGTAACCCTTTGAGAAGATATGGTCATTTGTTCTGGGAATATCATTTTCGAGCCTGAGACCTGAAAACAGGCTCAGGGCTGAACAGCTGTATGCTCCTCCTCACTTGTCGCTGCTGCCAGTGTATTAACAATAATTCAGACATTTAGTTCATTTCACTTTGCAGATAGATAGACGGGGATTAAGCCCACGTAGTTTGTGTTGAACAGCACATGGACAGAATGTAATGCAGCCCTGGGCTCAGAAGGCTGTCCCTGCAGTTCCTCTCTGACTTCCATCCCTTTCTCTCTTTCTCTCTACCTGTCTCGTATCTCCCTACCAAAGCAGAGCTTGGACAGATAGTCTTTTCATTATATCTGTGTCAGTGAAAGAAAACAATACATTGTTACCTCTTTAAACTTTTACTCAAATTATAATGAAAGAAAAGCAATTGAACGTTTCGTTAAAAGGTCTGACATTGAATGCATGAAATTAACTCTCCAGCTATTTTATTCATGGGATTCATACCAAAGTATAGCCTATAGCTGCAATATAAGTTAGTGTGCACGTTGCCGGACGTCCACTGACTAACGTAGAGCGTTCACAGGATCTGCTGGTCACACACATACGGGTATTGGGCCGAGCGCTACACCGTACTTCCGGTATCCGCCGTTTTACGCGAGGTGCAAACAGCCGTACACCGTCTAGGTGTTGCTAAGCTTCCTGTACTGAATATCATAGTCTATTGCCTTAATCAATATCTAGTCAACTCTAAAATACCACATGTATGCAATGGCATGATAATATCATTGTGACAAGTGGGGTATTCACCTGGTGTTTCCAGAAGATAGACGTAGATGCAGCCAAAATCGACGAAGGCCACTGTTGTTTTTCCATACATCTGCAGGCAGTCTGTAAGGGCAATCCGACAACCCACACAGCTCTAGTTTACTCTGGTAACGACCTCGAGCACGCCCCTCAAGTCCAGAGATGTCATCCGAAGACATGCAGCGATTTCTTCGGTCGTTAATTCAGAAAAAAACCTAGTGCGCTCTGCCTGGCTACGTTAGCTAGCTGTTTTATTAGCACCTCCAGGATATTTGCACCTCCATGAAAATGGCGTATTTTATATATATATGGCGCGTGTTGCATTGTGGGTAGCTCGTGACGTCCCTGTGTGAAAGAATGATGTCCTGATGAGCAGGAACACAAGCAGCCCGCTGGACTCAGTCAGATCTCTACCTCATCACTCCTTCGCTGCTCCGGTACAAGTCCGGGCTGCGGTGGTTTGTTGATACATGTCGTCTTCTTCTGTTTGCTTCAATCGAGGCTACGTAGTCGGGCAGCGCCCCCATCGTCAGTAAATATAACTACTACAAAGAACAATGTCACGTTATTTCACGACTTTTATTAAAAACAGTCACAGACGTCCGGACCTCGTTGACCTCAATGGTGGAAACTGAAAACAGATTTTGACGGTAATTTGAGGCAATTTCCTTCCATCTTCTCCCGCAGAGGTTACGTGAGTGCATTTAAGGCTCAGCGGCAGCGGGGAGTAATGACGCACAGTACATTATCTTCTGGTATTTCTGCAGGAGCTTGGATGCATTTCCCGGAAACTGAAAGCACCTGTAAGGAGAAGTAGTTATGGAAATGTGATGACTTTATATTGAAGCTCTGAGAAATATGAATATCTGTTACAGGACGTCTCCGGAGCTGTTCAATTGAGTTTCTGTGAGACGAGGAGAGCACGAGGACGTTTGGTAATGAGTGTGAACGTCTTCCTGAGAGATGACCTGCTGCTTTGATTTAACATCCAGGAAGAAATCAGAGGGAGATTTTGGGTTTAAACACGTGCTCCTGTTCCTTTTAAGACATTTAAATGATCTTAATATCAATATTATAGATATTTAATATACTATATTACATTTCTCAGTTTTATTTTATGTATTATATATAGATATATTAAACCACTTAAAATACATTTGATTGTTTTTGCTATTTATTAGTTGAACATGTTATTTCGTTTTTTGGTTTAGTTTTATTTATTGTTATTATTATTTTAGTTATTTTGAATACTTTTTCAATTCAAGCAATTATATATAAAACAATTCACTTTTACAAAAACATGTATCAATAAATCCGAATTCCCCTTTTAAAACATTGTTTGGATTGTCTGTACAAAATAAAATATTATTACACACACACACACACACACACACACACACACACACACACACACACACACACACACACACACCACACACACACACACACTGATTAATTGCACTGGAGACGAGGGTATCTCAGGTGCGTTGGAGGATTTATTTTTACATTTCAGTCGTGTCTGGAGATTAAAAAACATTAGAGTGTAATCACACACAATCCTGTTATCTGAGGAGGAGAGGAGCGGTGTGTGTGTGTGTGTGTGTTCTGCAGCATCTGATTGTTTCTAACTGTGGGTATCACATCTTTATACCAACTCTCTGGCAGCTGGAATCAACACACGCAGGTCAGGGAATACTACGGTAATCACATGTTGCTAATCGGAGACGGTTAGTTTCTCTCCTGGGAAACTGTTACAACTAAACAACAGTTCATTAAAAGCCTGTAACAGTTTGTTTCGTAAAGGTTTGCTCCCAGGCTGTGGAACGATCAGACGTGCTCTCACTCAGCCTGTTATTAAATATCGTTTAAAGACCCTCTTGTTCTCCCGTGCTTTTGCAGACCGCATACGACTCATCAGGCTGTTTTTAAATTAGGGTTTTTCTTTCCTTGTGTTTAATATTGTTTTTACATCGTGTATGAGAGTTTTCCGTCTGTGGCTTTAAGTATGGTTTTATTGTCTCGTGTTTTACATTTTATGTCCTATTTGTTTGTCTAAATGTATTCATGCTGCTTTGTTTGGTATATTTATTGATGTACAACACTTTCAAAATGTGCTTTTTATTTTAATAGTTGGAGTGGATTGGATGAAGCTGGTGACGGGTGAAGCTGGTGAAGCTGGTGAAGCTGGTGAAGCTGGTGAAGCTGGTGAGGGTGAAGCTGGTGAAGCTGGTGACGGGTGAAGCTGGTGACGGTGTGAAGCTGGTGACGGGTGAAGCTGGTGAAGCTGTGTGAAGCGGGTGAAGCTGGTGACGGGTGAAGCTGGTGACGGGTGAGGTGTGATGAAGCTGGTGAAGCTGGTGAAGCGGGTGAAGCTGGTGACGGGTGAAGCTGGTGACGGGTGAAGCTGGTGAAGCTGGTGACGGGTGAAGCTGGTGAAGCTGGTGAAGCTGGTGACGGGTGAAGCTGGTGACGGGTGAAGCTGGTGACGGGTGAAGCTGGTGACGGGTGAAGCTGGTGAAGCTGGTGAAGCTGGTGAAGCGGGTGAAGCTGGTGACGCTGGTGACGCTGGTGACGGGTGAAGCTGGTGAAGCTGTGTGAAGCTGGTGACGCTGGTGATGCTGGTGACGCTGGTGACGCTGGTGACGGTGTGAAGCTGGTGAAGCTGGTGAAGCGGGTGAAGCTGGTGACGGGTGAAGCTGGTGATGCTGGTGACGCTGGTGACGCTGGTGACGCTGGTGACGGGTGAAGCTGGTGAAGCTGGTGACGGGTGACGCTGGTGACGCTGGTGACGGGTGAAGCTGGTGAAGCTGGTGACGGGTGAAGCTGGTGAAGCTGGTGACGGGTGAAGCTGGTGAACCTGGTGACGGGTGAAGCTGGTGAACCTGGTGACGCTGGTGACGCTGGTGACGCTGGTGACGGGTGAAGCTGGTGAAGCTGGTGACGGGTGAAGCTGGTGAAGCTGGTGAAGCTGGTGAAGCGGGTGAAGCTGGTGACGCTGGTGACGCTGGTGACGGGTGAAGCTGGTGAAGCTGGTGGTGAAGCTGGGTGACGCTGGTGACGCTGGTGACGCTGGTGACGCTGGTGACGGGTGAAGCTGGTGAAGCTGGTGAAGCGGGTGAAGCTGGTGACGGGTGAAGCTGGTGATGCTGGTGACGCTGGTGACGCTGGTGACGGGTGAAGCTGGTGAAGCTGGTGACGGGTGACGCTGGTGACGCTGGTGACGGGTGAAGCTGGTGAAGCTGGTGACGGGTGAAGCTGGTGAAGCTGGTGACGGGTGAAGCTGGTGAAGCTGGTGACGGGTGAAGCTGGTGAACCTGGTGACGGGTGAAGCTGGTGAACCTGGTGACGCTGGTGACGCTGGTGACGCTGGTGACGGGTGAAGCTGGTGAAGCTGGTGACGGGTGAAGCTGGTGAAGCTGGTGACGGGTGACGCTGGTGACGCTGGTGACGGGTGAAGCTGGTGACGGGTGAAGCTGGTGACGCTGGTGAACCTGGTGACGGGTGACGCTGGTGACGGGTGAAGCTGGTGAAGCTGGTGACGGGTGACGCTGGTCACGGGTGAAGCTGGTGACGGGTGAAGCTGGTGACGGGTGAAGCTGGTGACGGGTGAAGCTGGTGACGGGTGAAGCTGGTGACGGGTGAAGCTGGTGAAGCTGGTGAAGCTGGTGAAGCTGGTGACGGGTGAAGCTGGTGACGGGTGAAGCTGGTGACGGGTGAAGCTGGTGAAGCTGGTGAAGCTGGTGAAGCTGGTGACGGGTGAAGCTGGTGAAGCTGGTGACGGGTGAAGCTGGTGACGGGTGAAGCTGGTGACGGGTGAAGTGGTGAAGCTGGTGAAGCTGGTGACGGGTGTGAAGCTGGTGAAGCTGGTGACGGGTGAAGCTGGTGAAGCTGGTGACGGGTGAAGCTGGTGAACCTGGTGACGGGTGAAGCTGGTGAAGCTGGTGACGGGTGAAGCTGGTGACGCTGGTGAACCTGGTGACGGGTGAAGCTGGTGACGGGTGACGCTGGTGAAGCTGGTGACGGGTGAAGCTGGTGACGGGTGAAGCTGGTGACGGGTGAAGCTGGTGACGGGTGAAGCTGGTGACGGGTGACGCTGGTGAAGCTGGTGACGGGTGACGCTGGTCACGGGTGAAGCTGGTGACGGGTGAAGCTGGTGACGGGTGAAGCTGGTGAAGCTGGTGACGGGTGAAGCTGGTGAAGCTGGTGAAGCTGGTGAAGCTGGTGACGGGTGAAGCTGGTGACGGGTGAAGCTGGTGAAGCTGGTGAAGCTGGTGACGGGTGAAGCTGGTGAAGCTGGTGAAGCTGGTGACGGGTGAAGCTGGTGAAGCTGGTGACGGGTGAAGCTGGTGAAGCTGGTGAAGCTGGTGAAGCTGGTGACGGGTGAAGCTGGTGACGGGTGAAGCTGGTGACGGGTGAAGCTGGTGACGGGTGAAGCTGGTGACGGGTGACGCTGGTGAAGCTGGTGACGGGTGACGCTGGTCAAGGGTGAAGCAGGTGACGGGTGAAGCTGGTGACGGGTGAAGCTGGTGAAGCTGGTGACGGGTGAAGCTGGTGAAGCTGGTGAAGCTGGTGAAGCTGGTGACGGGTGAAGCTGGTGACGGGTGAAGCTGGTGAAGCTGGTGAAGGGTGAAGTTGGTGAAGCTGGTGAAGGTGGTGACGGGTGAAGCGGGTGAAGCTGGTGAAGCTGGTGACGGGTGAAGCTGGTGAAGCTGGTGACGGGTGAAGCTGGTGACGGGTGAAGCTGGTGAAGCTGGTGAAGCTGGTGAAGCTGGTGAAGCTGGTGACGGGTGAAGCTGGTGACGGGTGAAGCTGGTGACGGGTGAAGCTGGTGACGGGTGAAGCTGGTGACGGGTGAAGCTGCTGACGGGTGAAGCTGCTGACGGGTGAAGCTGGTGACGCTATGCAAAGGTGCAGGGATTTAAATAATGGCCCGTATTGTGTTGATAATATTTAATGTAACCCTGAACTAAACCCCTTCACCTGCTTGCATTGAAATTCCTTAAAGCTGGTTATTTGCGCAGCCAGTCGGCACGGGTGAAACTAAATAATGAAATGTGTCTCTACTGTAGAAGGGATCCATTCAGCATCAAGAAGTCAGACCTGGTGAAAAATTTATTGAATTACACCGAGGCGTGGGTATAAAAGACACATCAGTGTTATAATAAAGACGAGATAATCACGGTCGGCTGGAAAATGGATTCCATTCATGCCGGAGGCAGATTTCATTGTAGCTCAGACAAAGAGGGACACAGCTCATGAATCCATCAATGAATCTGCATCCACCTCCTCCATCTTCCTCCTCTTTGTGTTACCCTGTCTTTGTTCCCGCTGAGTGGCACCTCTCCATTTTTAATCACGGCCTTCGTAGCGCTCTAGTATTGAATTATCTATCAGTTTTCCCGTCTCCGTCGAGAGAAAGATGCTATTGTTGTGGAAACAGGTTCTCATTTGTTGGAGCTAAATGTGAGCGTGGAGAGAATAAAAGCCTCCGTCGTGTCACCACCCTCCG
Source organism: Chaenocephalus aceratus (assembly GCA_023974075.1). Taxonomy (NCBI): domain Eukaryota; kingdom Metazoa; phylum Chordata; class Actinopteri; order Perciformes; family Channichthyidae; genus Chaenocephalus; species Chaenocephalus aceratus. Next base: position 101,366 of record JAMFTG010000247.1, on the reverse strand, counting down.
TGTTGAGATCGACTTTAAATAGACGCTGAGGATAGCATCGATGTGAGAGGCAGAGCGAATCAATAAGGGCTCTGTCGGGGGGGACATATGATGAACTGTGTCCTCAAGATTAAAACGCAGAGATGGTTCCATCATCGTCGGGAGGAAGGGACCTGAAGGGGAGACAGCTAAGCATTAAGAAACAGTGGTTAGAAGTCTTCCAGTAGCATGAGCTCAAACTGCAGCAGGAAGACTCGATGAAAGGGATTACCATTCACACGCTATCAACATGTGTTTGATACCATTGGAAAAGGTTGCAGTTAGATTTACATCAACAGAGGAAATCGTCGCCACTAGTCCCGTGTACATTCGTATCAATTGGTTTTCTTTCCTAAACCAGTTCTCCCTTACTAAATGGGCAAAGTGAGAAAGTTGTGGCGAAGGTCAGGTGGCAGTTTATATAATGTGGATTAACTGGAGAGGAAGTAGGTGGGCTTCTACATAAATTAGGGTTGGGGCTAAAAATAAGTGTTTTTCTTACCAATAACCGACTACAGGTACTGAGAGGGAAACTGATGTGAGAGACAGGAACTGTAAATGGAGGGAAACTGGAGGTGGGGTGGTTAGAAAGCGTCTTTTCAGTTAAATGAGCAACACACTGCAACAGGAGACTTGTTTGCGGTCTTCATGAATGATGGTTGAAAGGGATTATTGGACAAACATTCACCACGCCACCAACATCTCTTTCATATAATAACTTTGGAAAGGTTGCTGTTAGATTAAAATCAACAGAGGAAGTCGTCGACACGCCCCTGTATCTTCGTATCTATGTGTAGTCTTCACCCTCAGATGCATACGTGGGTCTTTGGACCTGGTGAGGTGGTTTCATTTCTTGAAGGTAACTTTGGTAATTACATTTTGTATCATTTCATATTCCAGCTATTCCTCATGCCATTCAATTTGTAATTTTACATTTTAAGAAAATTTGTAGTTTTTGTATTCTACCCCAAGCTTCCAATAAGTGGGTCAAAAATGACCGCCATCTGCATTTTCTATGGAATCCTATGAGGAAAAATTATATATATAAAAATAAAATTATAAATAGTGAAAAATTAAATTAAATATTTCTAGTATGAACCAAAATATAATACCTAAATATTATACAAGGGATTTTTTCTAAACCAAAAATGACAAAAATTGCATACACACACATATTGTTCTAATGGGTCCTTTTTGACCCACTTATGGAAGAGTGTAGGGTCCAGTCACTCGGGCATCTAAGGGTTAAAACCAGTTCTATCTTACTAAATGGGAAAATGAAAGTTGTTGCGAGCGTCGTGCTAGCTTTTAGAAGTTATATAATGTGGGAATAACTGGAGAGGAAGTAGGTTTGTTTTTTACGTCACTCGGAGGTGAGGGGAATGCCACCGGGACACATTTCAGTCCAGTTTTGCCGGGTGGGCTTCTACGTAAATTAGGGTTCGAGTTCTGGCAAAAAGTATTTTTCTCACCAAATAACCGACTACAGTAACTGACGTGGGACCTAAAGATGGAGGAAGACTGGAGATGTCAGAAAGGACTTCATTGGAGTTCACGAGGGATTATTGAGAGGGATTAATGGACAAAAATGCCAATCTGTACATGCAGCCGATGTGTTGTTGATTTGGTAAAATACAACAACCTTTTCTGTTAAAATAAGATATACTTTAATTTATCTTAAATAAAAACAAAGAATTACACATAATTAGAAATAAGAAAAGAGTAGAAAATAAACAATTATAGCTCCGATATACATATCTATAGAAGATAAAACAGAACTAAAGGAGAGAAAATATAACAGTTTACCGTGAATATAAAAATACGTAGACTAGACATTTAGACAACTAAATGTAATAAAACGCAAAAACATTTCACAGAAGAAAACATTTAATGTCGTGTTTTTGTGAAATACACAGCAATATTTCACAAAACACAACTTAGTTGCACGTTGCAACATATAACAAAACATTTTATAGAACAAATGGCAAAACCTCAAAAATCCAAAAACACATCAACATGTTCTATTATATGACCACTTATAACCCTCACTAAGATTGTGCACGGTCCTCCAAATTAGACTACTAGAAAAGTTGTTAAAGGAGTTTTAGAAGTCGTCATATTTATAGAGAAAGTCATGAAGTGCGTGTGAGTGTCTGAATATAATAAAGCCTTAATCAAGCTTTAGTTTTTCTATGAGGAAAACTAATGAAAGCGAGTTTTTACATTCATTAAAAAAGTTATTTATTATGTTGATGTAAGACATTTCACATATTGTTTCCATCGAGACATACATGCAAATGATTCCATATGAAGTCTGAATGAATTTCTCAGAGAGTTATTGTTATTCCTGCTGTGTGCGGAGGAATGAATCAGAAAGGCAGATTTTAATTTAGTTGTTTTGTTTCATCAGTTTCTAAACATACTGAATGTAAACACTGTCAGGAAAAGTTAACGGAGAAAACAACCAATCAACTGTAGATGTTTTTCCATCTTTGGATGCTCATTAAGATTCATTTCAGGCTGTGGATAAAAGACACTAAATGGACGAATGTTTGAAACGTTTGCCAATGCAAATAGAAATGTTTTTCCAAAGGACACAGAACTCTCAACCTAACACTTTAGGAATAACACCAGGCCTTATAAAGTGGTCCAGAGATGTCATATTTCTGTGTTGGTCCCTGAAGGCAACATCTCTCTGGTCCAATGGGATTTCTCCGTGTGATTTTGGATTATGTAGGATATTAATCTCTGTCAAACAAATGTTTATGATACTTACACGTTTAGTTCAGCAGGATAATCTCTACATATTAACACCACTTTATGATTTCTGAAGTAAAAAGCTAACGTTAAGCTATAAAGGAAGTACATCACGGTCGCTTGACTTCAAGTCACCACCGCTAAGCTAAAGGAGGCTAATGTTGGGCTATAAAGGAACTACAGTACGGTCACATGACTTCACGTCACCACCCAGACCAGGAAGTGATCAAATGCTGATTTAATTTAAGAGTGATGGACTCATCCCTGCAGCTTTCTATGTTAAACTATAACATCTTAAAGCAGCCAGCTGCTCCTCTCGCTCCTCGCTCACCTTGGAGATGTTTTTTTTATGGCGATGTTTCAGTTTTTGGCTCGACTCTGCGCTTTCCACTCCAGGAGTCGTTTTCCTCTAATTTGATGAATCTGGCGCTTTACCTTGGACTTCTTCCCAGAAACGAAAACGCCAGCGGACAACGGGAGGTGTTTCATGATGTTTGGACCACTATCATATAACTGCAATCAGTGGGAGCAGAATCATTCATACCTGTCAGAAGTTGAGGTTCATTAACAGCGAAAAACTGGATGTTTTCAGTCAGTATTTCTGGAAATAATTTATCGATCTACAAAAATAATGAACGGTGTTACGACTGGCTCGAAAGCAGCAACACAATGAGGAACAAACCTCAGGGTCAGAGTGGATAAACCAAAGACTTTATTATATTTCAACAAAGAAAATGCAGAAACTTTGGCCATATTTCACGGTGTGGAGGAGGAGGAGAAAGAGACACACACACACTGACATGGAACACTATATATTACATTGTATAAATTACAGGACGTTTATCAAATAAAAACTTGATTTTTAAAAATGTGAATATTTCAAATAGTTGAAAATTGATATTTTTAATTAGGTCAAATAAACAAAACAAAAGTTGGTTTTGGAAATGTGAACATTTCATTTCATAATATATTGAAGACTTTAGACTGTTAATCTTACCTTTTTTTTAAATTAATTAATATTAAGAAAATCGTTTTTTTAATTGCAGTAACGTCTATTAGATTTGAAAATAAAAATAGGTAACATGTAAAAGGTTGCTTCTCAATGAGGAGTAGAAGATAATAAAAAATAGAAGAAACAATATTAAATTAACAAGCCGGCATTTTATTAAACATTAAACAACACTTTCAGCAAACCCCTCTCACCCACCCCAATGAAACCCAAAGTCTCTCAGCTGCTATCAACTTGCACAAAGTTGATAGAGGAATAAACAAAACAAACAAAATACAGCTCTGAAAATAAAGAAGTTAATAATCCAATGTTCTACCCGGGAAGTCTGTCGTTGTCTTGGTGATCCAGAAAAGGGACCAATGATTATAAGTCACTTTTCTGTTGATATATTCTCTTTCGTGCTGGGGAGAGGAAAGCAGCTCCAAACTGTATCCCTCCTTGGTAGAGGCTGTCAAATATAAAATATTGAAATTAAATAATAATAATCTTTAATCAAAAGGATTTTTTTAAGCTAGGTTGCTGGTCTTGAAAATGTTAATATGTATGTTAACTTAATTAAAATATTAGTTCTTGGTTCGCGGTAAGTTTTTGATATTTTATTTATTTTGGGTGATAGAACAACAATAAAAAGGGAAAACACAATTAGTGACTTTGTTTCGGGAAAGCAAATATTTTATTTATTACAAATTGTATTCAGGCTTTAACAAAAACGATATCATATATAATAATGTCAGCTGCAATAAAGTTTAAGTGATTCAATTATTTTGAGAAAATCAAAAAAAAATGTAATAGAAAACGTTATCGTCAGAAGCATTGGTGTGTGTGTGTGTGTGTGTGTGTGTGTGTGTGTGTGTGTGTGTGTGTGCGTGTGTGATTTAAACTGCTTACGTGAAGGAAATGGTCTTTCTCTTGATGAGTCCACCGTGACCCCATCTCCTCCCTGTCACCTGCTGACATCACAACGTAGCCTACCTTTGAGTGTGTGTGTGTGTGTGTGTGTGTGTGTGTGCATGTGTGTGTGTGTGTTGTTGTGATTGCACGATGTTATGGCCTGATTCTGATGATAACAGCTCTGTCAGCACTGTGCAGAAAAAAACCCTCTTATAAGCATTGCTGCCGCTTTAGTACCAGCTGACACACACACACACACACACACACACACACACACACACACACACACACACACACACACACACACACACACACACACACACACACACACACACACCACACTTTATAGCTGACTTCCTACACAAGTTGTATAATCCCTGCTGCTGGTTAAGCTCTCCGTAATGAAAGTAAATTAAAAACTAATTTATCACAGCTCCATAATTGAAGTTGTTGTTTGTAATATGTTATTCAGACCAAACACACACACACACACAACAAACACACGCACGCACGCACGCACGCACGCACGACACACACACACACACACATACACACACACACACACACACACCTTTAATTCCTTATAATTCAATTAAAAATGTAAAGATACAACTTTATTGAAGGCATGCTGCGTTGCCACTAACTAAACCACCACCAACGGAGTGCTTTTCTGCACGCAATGCGGTGTCGTGGTGGAGTCACACGTTCTGGTGAGATCAATCAATGTTTATTTATATAGCCCAAGATCATCCATGATTCCGGATCCCGGCGTATTTAGATACCAAAAAGAAAGACATGTGGGGAAGCTGGGTTAATCGGAACATGAGAGGACACAGGTACAGACAGAGAGAAGGAAGAAGTAAGATGTCCCCCGAAAATCTAAGCCTATATCAGCAAAACTAGGGGCTGAATCTAATCAGCCCTAACTATAAGCTTTATCAAAAAGGAAGGTCTTAAGCGCACTCTTAAAAACGGATAGGGTGTCTGCCGCCCGAACACAAACTGGAAGCTGATTCCACAAATGTGGAGCTTGATAAGAAAGGCTCTGGCTCCCATTGTACTTTTAGAGACTCTAGGAACAACCAACAACCCTGCATAGGGAGCCAGTGTAAGGCAGCCAGAAACAGGAGTAATGTGGTCCCTTTTCCTAACTCTGGTTAGTACACGAGCTGCAGCATCTTGAATCAGCTGAAGCGACTTGACTGACTTCTTGGTACTCCCTGATAATAAAGAGTTACAATAATCCAGTCTAGAAGTAACAAATGCATGGACTAGTTTCTCTGCATCGTTTTGAGGCAAGATATGCCTGATTTTGCAATGTTACGTAGATGGAAGTAGGCGGTCCTTGAAATGGATTTTATGTGGGCGTTAAAGGATAAATCCTGATCAAATATAACACCAAGATTCCTTACAGTCTCACTGGAGGCCAAATTAATGCCATCCATAGTTAGTATATCTTTAGATAATTTGTTTCGTAGATTCTTCGGGCCAAGTACAATAACTTCAGTTTTGGTCGTGTTTAACATCAAAACGTTTAAGGTCATCCAAGTTTTTAAGTCCTTGAGGCAGTCTTGAATTTAATTAGGTGATTGGGTTTCATCGTTACACGTACAAACTGAGAGCGTTCAGATAGATAGGACCTAAACCAGCCTAAAGCAGTTCCCTGTATGCCAACTAAGTGCTCTAGTCTTTTGCAATAGGATATCATGGTCGATAGTATCAAATGCAGCACTGAGATCGAGCAAAACAAGAATAGAGACAAGTCCCTTGTCAGAGGCTATTAGAATGTCATCTGTGACTTTAACCAGAGCTGTCTCTGTGCTATGATGTGTTCGAAAGCCAGACTGAAGATCTTCAAATAAATCATTGTTTTTTGAAGTAATCACACAACTGTTTTGCGACCGCTTTCTCAAGAATCTTTGAGAGGAACGGAAGATTAGAAATAGCTCTATAGTTGGCTAAAATCTCTGGATCGAGGTTGTGCTTTTTAAGAAGCGGTTTTTATCAGCTGCTACTTTGAATGATTGTGGAACATAGGCTGATAATAAAGACATATTCATAATATTTAATAAAGAAGTGCTAATTAATGGAAAAACTTCCTTCAACAGCTTAGTTGGAATTGGGTCTAACATGCACGTTGATGGTTTAGAAGAGAGAATCATTGAATGTAATTGTTCAAGGTTTATGGCTGAAAAGCATTCTAGTTTACTATCTAGTGTAATATTAGAACTTACGATTCCGAGAGCTGTTGATAACACTATACTGGTCAAAGGCAAGAGGTCATTAATTTTGTTTCTAAGAGTAACAATTTTATTGTTAAAAAAGCACATAAAATCATTGCTACTGAGTGCTATAGGAATAGAAGGCTCAATCGAGCTGTGGCTCTCTGTCAGCCTGGCTACAGTGCTGAAAAGAATGTCTTGCATTATTCTTATTCTCATCTATTAATGAAGAGTAGTAGGCTGCTCTCGCTTTACGCAGTGCTTTCTTATATTCATTGAGAGTAATATGCCAAATTAAACGAGATTCTTCAAGTTTAGTGGAACGCCATATCCTTTCAAGTTGTCTCGACTTTTGCTTTATTTTGCGGGTTTCGGCATTATGCCATGGAGCTAATCTATGTTGTTTTATTTTCTTCTTTTTCAAAGGAGCAACAGAGTCTAATTTTATTCGCAGCGCATCTGTAGCACTATCAACAACATGATCAATTTGGGGTGGTGTACATTTGTATAAGTTTCCTCCCCTACATGCAGACATGCTATCGAGTTAAGTATTGGTGGAATCTCTTCCTTAAATGTGGCTATAGCACTAACAGATAGGTTTCTGCTGCAAGAGCTTTTGACTAATGCTTTGTAGTCTCGTAATAGTACTTCAAAAGTTACTAAGAAATGGTCGGATAAAGCAGGATTATGCGGTTCGACTAATAGTTGCTCAATTTCAATACCATAAGTCAGAACAAGGTCGAGAGTGTGATTATAGCAGTGGGTTGGTTTATTTACACTCTGACTGAAAACCAACAGAATCTAATATAGAGTTAAATGCAACAGTAAGGCTATTTTTATCATCGTCAACATGAATATTAAAGTCACCTACGATATTACTTTATCTGTTTTAAGTACCAAGTAAACTCAGAGAATTCTGATAAGAATTCTGAATAAGGACCTGGTGCACGATACACTGTAACAAATAAGATTGGCTGCAAAGTTTTCCAGGTCGGATGCGTAAGACTAAAAACGAGGCTTTCAAAGGAGGTATAATTTAATTTTGGTTTAGTATTGATAAGTAAACTTGAGTCAAAGATTGCTGCAACTCCACCTCCTCGGCCCGTGCCTCGGGCAATATGAGTGTTGATATGGCTGGGTGGAGTGGCCTCATTTATGCTGACATATTCTTCATGTCTCAACCAAGTTTCAGTGAGACAGCATATATCAATATTATAATCTGATATTAAATCATTTACCAATATTGCTTTAGATGCTAGAGATCTTATGTTTAAGAGACCACATTTAATCTTCCTGTTTTGTTGCACTGTAGTAGTTGTTACATTTACTTTTATTAGGTTATTATGTATGACACCTCTATTAGGTTTTACCTTCAATTGTCCTTGGGCAGACACACACACCGCTAATATTGGGTATTTTATTGGGTTCGGGATTCCTATGGATGACTGCCTAGGAGAGAGCGCAGAGAAGCGTGTAGACTGCGACTCCGCCTCCTGGTCTCAACTCCAGTTTGTCATGGATTACGTCCACAAAGCCCTGAAATGTTTGCCGAAATGAGATCTGCACCTTCCAAAGTAGGATGAATGCCGTCTCTCTTAATCAGACCAGGTTTTCCCCAGAAGGCTGTCCAATTATTTACGAAGCCCACATTGTTTGCTGGGCACCACCAAGACAACCAGCGCTGAAATGATGATGGCTAGTGATGGCAAAATGAAGCTTTGAATGAAGCGTCGAACCACTTGGACAATTGTGTCGGAAATAGGTTCATTTCTCGAAGCTTTCAGTTACAGTGACCTCTCCTGGCGAAGTGCAAGGCTGCATTGGGTTTAACGTATCTTGTTTGCCTTGAAAAATATTTGATGCACACACACACTAAGACTGAATATCATGTTCTATTTGCAATTAAAGATTGATAATTGTGTGTATTGGGTTATTGAGAAGAGACTAGAGTGCTGGACATGTTTTTGGGAGGAGAGGGCCTTTTATCAGTTATTAAAGTTGAAAAGCAATAATTAAAATACATCCATACCGGGTTTGAACCAGCTGCGCGGAGGACCACGCCGCATGCGGGCTGCCGGCTCTATCCACTGGGCTATCTATTCCTTGAAATATTGAACTGTTTTTATATTACTGATAATTGTCTTTTTATTCACAACTTCTCCACATTTCAAAGTGTTTCCCAGAACGACCTATCTTTCTTTCCTGGTTTGCTCTATCATGATACAATTCAAATGCAATACCAACAACAACTCAACAGCAACAACGCAAACTACGACAACAACCCACAGCATTGCGCATTGTTTAGAGCGGTCATAAAGTGTTGAAGCGCTCACATTTGAAACTGTTTCAACCTGTCACCTGTCAGAATCGAGACGAGGCAGTGCATTGAATCACCTGATTGGACGGCGAACCAGTCACGTGATTCATTCAGGAAATTAAGCAGTTGCTGCTTCGGACGTCACATGTCACGTGACTTGAAGCAGTTGCTGCTTCGGACGTCACATGTCACGTGATTTGAAGCAAGCTTCGAAGCACTGCTTCCATGGAATAGGAAGTCCAGGGTTGAAGCTCCGTCCGAAGCTTCAGTGTCAGACTGCCATCACTACATGCGGCTATACATGTCGTCATTGATCAGATTGGGGAGGGGACCAGAGAAGATTACGGTGTCCGACATTGTTTTAGCATAACTACACACCGACTCCACATTAAGTTTGGTGCATTCTGATTGGCGTAAACGAACATCATTACCACCGACGTGAATAACAATCCTACTGTATTTACGTTTATTTTTAGCCAGCAGTTTAAGATGCGCCTCAACGTCGCCCGCTCTGGCCCCCGGAATGCATGTGACTGTGGAGGCTTCGGTCTCTACATTCACTTGTCTCATAATAGAGCTACCAATAACAATCCCACTGTTCTATTCTGACGAAAAATAATTATTATGAATACATTATGAATAATAATTATGAATACAAAATAATTATGAATACAAATAAAATAAAAGAAGCCTCCCGTGAGTTACTACAAGCTATAAAGTAGATTTTAAAAACGTTTTATAGAATAAAAGCTCACTGCAGGACGTTGTAGAAATGCGTGTGTGCACCACGACAAAAGAGCCTCATTCACTTTACATTGGGGTTGTTTGCGTGGTGCCGACACGTAAATGTAGCAAAGTCCGTGAGTCCACCACGCAATGCGGTGTGAAGGAGTCGTGGTGGAGTCACGCATTCTGGTGAGATCAGGTTGTCCTGTTTTGGTTTGAATGCGACGCACTTTGCTAAATGGACTGCGATGGGCTTTGGCTCTTCTTAAGAAGCTCACAGCCACAACATTTTAGAGAGATATTTGGGGGTGTGGCTAAGGAGGACACTTCCACATATTGAGTGCAATGTGTGGGGATTGGGAAATTAATACATTTCCCTTTAATGCGTCAATTGCATGCAGGGCTTTTACTTCACACACACACACGCACGCACACACATACACACACACACACACACGCACACATGCACGCACACACACCTTTAATCCTTCACTCTGGTACTCCTGCTTTTACACAACAATTTGTTAAACTTCTCTGTGAGACCGAGATCCTTCAGGTCCTGTGTGTGTGTGTGTGTGTGTGTGTGTGTGTGTGTGTGTGTTCAGAGCAGCTGATTGGAGGACGATGTGCTCCTGGCTCTCCCTTATTGCTTCCTATCGTCTCTCAGTGTTACTCAGAGCAATCAGCAGCATGTGAGGGGGGAGTGATTGTGAAAATGATGATGAGGAAAAATGATTGTTTCTGAAAACAAATCAAAAGATATTTTTTGATGCATTTTGGCCTTTTTTTTTACCCAAATGACAGATACGGTCCGTGGAAATGAAGGTTTACATAAACTCTATTTGCAGTGTTGACTTTATTGATCCCAATGTGGGACTTTCTCTCATCACAGCAACATAGAAAATACATTGCACATCAAAAATAAGTCAAATAAAACATTTCATAATAATATTTTAAAAATAAAACGGTAAAGATTTACATATCTGCAGTAGGAGACGAATAACAAAAGTGAACGTAAACAAATTGACGATGAAGGACATTTATCTCTTGTATTGAATCCATCATACGAATATACGAATATACAGAATGTAGGGTATATATATATCGAGTAATATGAAGCACGATTAAAATGAGAGAAAGTTCCATCGTAAAAACAGCAGCTGCAGATAGTGACATTTTATGATATACAACCGTTGTTTTATTAGTTTAAAATATAAATGTCTGAGTGGAGGTGAGACTCGAGAGAGGGAGATAACGAGGTGTTGTTGTGCTAATTGCATTTAAGTGTGTGTATTCCCCCGGGTGTGGAACAGGATATGCTCGTAATGTAGCAATGCATATGTGTCGGGGGGTAATATTTACACACGCTTTTAACAGCTGAAAAAACACATACAAAATAACCCAGAAGGTAAATTATTGAACACACGCATACGTTTCTTCATCAATCAGATTATTCAAATGGTCGAGGTCATCCATTACTACCTATTAGTGTGTACTTCTCCTCTACTACTATTAAAAGGGAAATAATGTAATTTTACTCCATGACATTTATTAAGCAGCTTTAGTTACTTTTAAAACATAGCATCTCTAAAAATGGACTCTTTAAGTTAGAAAAGTGTCAAATTATTTATATATTTTACAAAAAGTCAACTCTATCAGTAAAAAAATGCGACTTGATGCAACAGTATTATCTAGAAATGGCACATTTATAAATATAATTATATACACACATAAAAGCATTTTTGTTGCACAATGATGATTTCGTTTTTTTTAATAATTTTAGGACATTATGCTGATTTTTCTTAAGTACAATTTTACATGGAGGACTTACAAGCGGCCGAGATGGGTTTTCTCCGCAGGGTGGCTGGTGTCTCCCTTAGGGATAAGGGGAGAAGTTCAGTCATCCGGAGGGACTCGGAGTTGAGCCGCTCCTCCTTCGCATCGAAAGGAGCCAGTTGAGGTGGTTCGGGCACCTAGTTAGGATGCCACCTGGGCGCCTCCCTAGGGAGGTGTTCCAGGCACGTCCAGCTGGGAAGAGACCGAGGGGTAGACCTAGGACCAGGTGGAGGGGTTATATCTCTTCGCTGGCCTGGGAGCGCCTCGGGACCCCCCAGTCAGAGCTGGTTGATGAGGGGAAAGGAACGTTTGGGGCTCTCTGCTGGAACTGCTACCCCCCGAGACCCGACCACGGATAAGCGGGAGAAGATGGGATGGATGGATGGATGGATGGATAGTTTGGATGGATGGGTGGATGGATGGGTGGATGTATGTTGGGTGGATGGATGGATAGATGGATGGATGGATAGATGATGGATGGATGCATTCCTGATAAATAAAGGATAAATAAAAAATAAATAAATGTATGTATGGATGGATGGATGGATGGGTGGATGGATGGATAGATGGATGGATGGTGGATGGATGGATGGGTGGATGGATGGATAGATGGATGGATGGATAGATGGATGGATGGGTGGATGGATGGATGGATGGATGGGTGGGTGGATGGATGGGTGGATGGATGGATGGATGGATGGGTGGGTGGGGTGGGGTGGGTGGATGGATGGATGGATGGGTGGGTGGTGGGTGGGTGGATGGCTGGATGATAGATGGATAGATGATGGATGGGTGGATAGATGGATGGATGGATGGGTGGTGATGGATGGATAGATGATGGATGTGGGGATGGCTTGGATGGTGGGTGATGGATGGATATGGATGGGTGGTGGACTCTAACTTCCATCCATCTTCTCCCGCTTATCCGTGGTCGGGTCACGGGGGTAGCAGTTCCAGCAGAGAGCCCCAAACTTTCTTTTCTCTAACTTGTAAAGAAGTATTTGGACAATAACATGTTGGTGCTTTTACTCGAGTAAAGTGTCTAAAATACTTCCTCATCACTTCCAACGATGACGCTCGTTGAACTAAAACCACCTTTAAGTCTTCAAGTATCCACAAATATCTCTCTAATTTCTTTACGATGTATTTATTTGTGCAGTTGTTTGTACGTCTGTTGTCTGTTTGTTTGTCGTCATGCTCTCTGAGTGGGTTTCGTGCAGCGAGTATTTATAGATCAGCTGTCTGAAGTAATGAGGCGCCGCAGATGAGACTCATCCAAAAACCATTCTGCTCTACAGCCCTATTAACTTTCACACACACACACACACACACACACACACACACACACACACACACACACACACACACACACACACACACACACACACACACACACACACACACACACACACATTATGATACACTTTTTATATCACGGCACATTAAAGTTGGACATTCAAACACTTTGAAGATTAACGGAGCCTGAGGTCGTTAAAAGTGACACGGAGGTAATTTGATCACGTGTTGCCTCCAGTGGTGTGAGCATACTTGCCAACCTCCCGATTTCACAAAAGTGGGAGAAGGGCTGATAAGTTTGGACATATGGAGTATTATAAGTGTACTTACCAGCTCTGTGAACCCAGAAATGTTGAGGACCCCAAAAACTACCTCTTTTATGCACAATTATTTCAAAAAGATAAGCTATAAGTCCAATAAAAACGATACAACATCTACAACTATCTGTCATCCTCTAAAACTTCCAATTCTGCCCACTGGGACTACACACATGTCCACTATATAGTTCCAACTGCCATTTTGGATCTTAAATATATCAGAAATGGATTTAGCATCCTCAATAACCCCCCACAACTCCAATAGTGTTCAAATCATCCGAATGTTCTCAACTATTGGCTACAATGCTAATAAATGCCAATTAACGCAACTTATGATAATTGTGAAATTTGACCAACATATGCAGGTTAGCGTCCAGCAGTTTCTACGAGCTGGAGACCCTACTCTACGGTTATATCATTAAGCGTTGGGGTACTCAACATTTCCGGTTTTACAGCTTGACTCTATGAGCTAAAGCAGGGGGTCAAACTCAATTTCATGGCGGGCCACATCAGCATTGTGGTTGCACTCGAAGGGCTGGTTGTAACTTTAAGACTATACATATATAAATATATGATATAAAATAATGTATTATATTACATCATTGCCGCTGCATTGGATTATTATCAGATAGGGTAATAACTTCACAATTAACTACGTCTGAAAGCAGAAGTCTAGGGCAAATACATTAAAGTCTCTTTAGTGCTCATGTCACAAAATGAGATGCATTGTGGGACATGTAGTTTATGGGCAACGTGCTTCTGTAAAGCGGCATGTAACCGTGTAATACACGTATTCTATTCTTTCAGAGCTCTTGAGGGCCACAGACAATGAAGTCACGCCTTGAGTTTGAACCCCTGATCTAAAGGGTCCGCCAACCAACAAACAAAATGGAAATCTTGAATTGCTTGTAGCAACCGAGCACTCGCTGATAACAAAGAGACTGCAGCTCTCCTGAAGACACTGATGAGGTCAGGAAGGTCACATGAAGTTTGCCTCATCAATCTTACCCCCCCCCCCCCCCTCTCAGTGACATCTCTAACTAGCTACCATCAGATATAAAGGAGGGAGATGTGTGTGTACAATCGAGAAATCACTGCAAATCTTCAGTGCAGGAGAGAAAGTGTTTCTCGAAGCACCAACATATCTGTTCTCCACCCGGTAACAGAGTCCTCGTCTGCACTTTAAGTATTCCTCTCTTAATAGGACGAAATGAACCCAACTAAATGTTCAGATTACATTTAATATCAATTACTCGTCAGTCCGTCTTCACAAACGACTTCAATTATGACTAAATGCAGCTTCATTACATGCCAGGTCTTTGGCAGGAACATCGAGTCTAATCGACGGTTTGATTATCAACCCAACTTCAGTTTTATGAGTTCAATAAAAAGACGAGTTTCCGTCTCTTGTTTGGCGATTCCTCCCCGTGAGAGCAGACGTCTTCATTTAATCAAAGCTGTTTGGATAAGAACACACATTGCTCGTCAGTCTGTCTTCACAAATCACTTTTTAAATTGGCAAAAAACTTCTTCTAACCTTCTCAATTTAGTTTGAATACATGCCAGGTCTTTGCTCATAAAACTGAAGTTGGGTTTATAATTAAAACATAAATTAAACGCTAGAGTTCATTAGAAGGTCGGAGGAGTTTCCTAATGTACATTCTCGTGTGTGAGCAGGGGGGTATACTACGAAGCAGGATTTTCGCTAACTCAAACATATCCAGGTTAGGTTGAACCAGCTTCGTAGTACAGGCCCCAGGTCTCTTTCTCTCAAACATCTTCTGCTTAGTTCCTCATGCTAAGCTAAATTCTCCAACATCTACAGACTTCTTAAAAACAAAACCAAACCTTTAAGACTTTGCTGAAGTGTTGTCTCTCATCTGCAGTGGCTTGACAATTTGTCTTTCCAAAAATCAAACTAAGTCTTCAACCACACATTTGGAATAAGACGTTGCTTTCTTGTCTCCACGGTAAACAGAAACGTCTTGAGGAATTCATGTGAGTCAATTCCTCAAGGCAAGTTTATTTATATAGCACCGTTCAACACAAGGTAATTCAAGGTGCTTTACAAACATAAAAGACATTCAGACAAAGGCATTACAAATAAATGATAATAAAAGAAACATTAAAATAAAGATTACATGAATGAAAAGTACATGAATTTGTAAACATGTCCAACCCATGTTTAGTTCTGACTCTGGGGACAGAAAGCTGACCAGTCCCTGAAGACCTGAGAGATCTGGATGGTTCATCATTTAGCAGGAGGTCAGACATGTATTTTGGGCCTAAACCATTCAGTGCTTTATAACCAGCAGCAGTATTTTGAAATCTATTCTTTGACACACAGGAAGCCAGTGTAGAGACTTCAGAACAGGAGGGGGGGCATTGTTTAACACAGCTATATGACAACATACATTTACAAACGCATAACGCATGCAGTATAATCCAAGTCTAATTCATCCAGCTGTAGCACTAGGTGAGAAACACATTCTCACTAAAACCTTACCATTCAATACAAGTTTGAAATAAACAGACTTTTACATGATGAAAGCTTTAAATTCGAAAGCTGTATCGATTCAAAAAATGTCTGAAACAAACTCACAGATCTAAAGCATATTTATATATGTTCATGTCACCTTGTGTTTCTTCTAATAGATATACTGTATTATTTATATTATTTGCATTTTTATATTATGTAAAGCTCTTTGAATTACCTTGGTTAAAAGGTGCGATAGAAATAAATGTAAACGTTTTAGATTTTAGATTATTCCTCAACCAGCATCCTGCAGCAAAGATAACATAAGTTAAGATAATAAGATAAGATAACATAATAATAAGATAACTAGGGCTGTCAAACGATTAACATTTTTAATCAGATTAATCACACCTTACAAATTAATTAATCATGATTAATTACCATTCGAACTATGTCCAAAATATGCCATTTATTTATGTATATTGTTGGGAATGGAAAGATAAATGAAAGCAGGCGGATATATCCATTTAACATACAGTATCTATGTTTATTATAACATTTTTCTGCATGTCAAAATGAAAGACAGCCCACACACACAATATCAATCATCAAACCGTGGGGTCTGAATTCATTACGTGTTGATTTCCATCAAGGGCGGCGGCGGCTAGTGGAGTACTTCGTGACCACAGAGTGTGAACGTTGTGATCAGCTGTTTTAGCGCAGTTCTCCAGTGAAGGGGGGAGTCTCCCTCCGCAGCCGGTTGGCTAGTTTTGGCACAAGTCCGTTGTACAGACCGACGTTAACAGCTCCCTGTATGTGCACTCCGTGTGCACAGAGTCGGTGACTGTCGTCCGGTGATCTAACCGCCTTCTGGAAAAGCTTCACAAGTACGTCGGTACGCAAATGCGCTTTGTGACACAAGTGACGGGACGCATTTCAGATTACGCCATAACCTGCGTACCAGTTATGTGTTACCTGTACTACAGCAAAAGTATTCTGCGTCGGGACTTCCTGCAACAACACCACGCCGTTATCAAAGATGTTCTATTGAGAAGACGATCACTACGTGACAAAAGTGTTCAAAACCGTGGCTACTGAAATCAATCTTACTAACTGCTGTGCAATTTACTCCGCGCGAGTTGGCAGACTTTATTTTGCTTACTTTAACATCATTTTTCATGGTGGGGCTAAGCCATTTCTTGGTATGGGTGTAGCCTACCCCAGCCATACCCTGGCGCTGCCACTGGTGGCACGTATGGGGCGGGCCATTCTGCACATGCGTTAAATGCGTTAAATATTTTAACGCAATTAATTAAAAAAATGTATTACCGCCGTTAACGCGATAATGTTGACAGCACTAAAGATAACATAAGATAAGATAACATAACATAAGATAAGATAACATAACATAAGATAAGATAAGATAAGATAACATAAGATAAGATAACATAAGATAACATAAGATAAGATAACATAAGATAAGATAACATAAGATAAGATAACATAAGATAACATAAGATAACATAAGATAAGATAAGATAAGATAATATAACATAACATAAGATAAGATAAGATAAGATAACATAAGATAAGATAAGATAACATAACATAACATAAGATAAGATAAGATAAGATAAGATAAGATAAGAGGTACTTTATTGATCCCAAGTTGGGAAATATTTGCGTTACAGCAGCATCAAAAACAAAACAAAGCATTCCACATGAGTAGAAATAAACAATACTAGAATTTAAACATCTCAAAATTAAAACAGCATTAAAAAGTAGAAAATATAAGAAGACTTTTTATAGATAAAACATCATAAACTCTGACAATGAAACACTATTGAACTATTGAAGCGCTTTAGACACAATATAAAGCAGGATATTATTTACCTTAAGAGTGTAGGGATGGAATATGAAGTTAAATCTTCCACAGCACAAAGCACACCTTGTTCCACAGAAAGACGGCTTTCACATTGGAGTAAGGGGTTAATAAATCACGTGTTTCCTGTGTGTTCATGCTCTGCCTGAAATCTGTAGCTTCACCCGGTTCGACACCTTGACACCAAAAACCTTATTTCACGTCAAAGTGAATCTGATCTCATCGCCGCTGAAGGAGAATCATAAAGAAGATCTTCCGATGTTCCCAGACACAGAAAAGCAGGCCAGGTTTGAACGCTTCTCTCGCTCTCACACAACCACTTCTGTCAGTTCTTGTGCAACAGCGTGAGGAGATATCTGCTCAGGTTGTTTCTTCAGTCATTTGTTCGATCAATCTCGTCTCCACGGTGACAGCACACATCCCGACACATTTGTCTCATTTTTTCTTCTACACTATGCCTTCTTTTAGTCTCATTCTATTGACTTATCATTTCTTATTATATGTCGTAATTGATTTCCCCTTGGATAGCGGCACCAGCTTTATCGACCTATACTTGCGAAATAAACTTAAGTTAATTGCTGTTGAGTTAGAACAGTTGTTCAGGCAATAAACTAACTATTTAGATTACCTGTATGTGATTATTTTATCCAAATAACTTATAATTGAGTGTGCGGCTGAAATCCCATTAAATTGAGTGGCCAAGAGGCTAAACTTGGCTTTAGGCTTTGAAGCGTTTTCAAGAAGAAAGTCCATATGCTCAAGTTGACATGTATGATGTTTGATAAACAAAATGAAACAACTATAATTTAGTTGGGACCAAACGGTCAACAGAAAAAGTGTCAGCGCAAGTTCACCCTCTGTCATCAAACCCCCAGCATGCAACAGGTGACCTAAATACACAAAGCACACCCATGTGACAGTTGCCGGAAGTTCTCAACAAATACAAGTAAAAGTGATGTAAACAAATAATATTAATACTAATACAAATAATAAACTCAGGCTAAAAGGGCATTTTGTCAACAATGTTTTACAATAACTCGTAGTCACAGGTCCAAACTGCAAGTCTGACCATAGGGTGTAAAATAATAGTACAATCATTGGAGATCAATTTGACGATACATAGCTAGTTAGCTACCTTGTTAAATGGTATGCTAAGGTAAGTTAGCTAACAAGGTAGCTAGATAGTGAACGTTAGCTTGCTTTATTTTACAGATAGATGGATAAATCACATTCGCCAGCTGAGTAGCTAACATTTGCTAGCTAAATAGCTAATGATTGCTAGCTAAATAGCAAATGTTTGCTAGCTAACGTTCGCTAACTAAATAGCTAACGTTTGCTAGCTAAATAGCTAATGTTTGCTAGCTAACGTTCGCTAGCTAAATAGCTAATGTTTGCTAGCTAAATAGCTAATGTTTGCTAGCTAATGTTCGCTAGCTAAATAGCTAATATTGCTAGCAGCTTAATAACACGCTTGGCAGTGAGTTTCCTCATGAGCTTCAGTCTGCAGTCCGACCGGCTCATACGTTATGGTTCTTTTTCGTAGCTCCTATTATTAAAAGTTATTACAAATATGTTATAAATGTATCATAAGATTTTGGGCTATTGTCAGCAAACCATCCGATCACCTAGCTGTAAATCAGGGGTGTCTGTTTTCACTGAGGGCCACATACATACAAATACACAAAGGACTGGACCCCTCCTAAATAAAGCTAAAAGTTAGCAAAATCAACCAAATGTAGGTACATTATACCAGAAGAAACTGCCTCCATCACAGCTCTCGTTAGCAGTTTCACTGCTGAAAAGGATCTCAAATAAAATGTATCGAACAGGAAGTGGGAAAAGGCGGACAGTCCATCTGGATTCATATCTCAGATCTGTTTATGCAAGCGTAGCAATGGCTTTAAGTTTGAAGATTCATGGATTTAATCCTCCAAAGCAAAGTCAAAGCGCTTGCATTTGGTGGTTGTGGATTTGGACGTAACATGATGTGATATAGCTTGGAAGCTGCACTATTTATCACAATATAGCTTGACAACAAAATCCAACGATGTCAGCAGGAAGAAAAACAGCGTAGGATAGATCACTTCCTGGTTAATAAACACATCTGCTGACTTGGGAGCAGGTTTTGCAAAACACACGCAGAAATCAACTGTTGATTGATCAGATATTCCGGCACAAAGACATTGTTTAAAGTCTCACAAAGAGCAGGAATAAATCAATGTGTTCACTGACTGGTAATTTCCCCACCAGGCTGCGGAGAAAATGATGAAGCTAAACAACATTGACTTAAAGGTCCCATGGCCATTTCCACTGATCATAATTCCATCGTTGAGGTCGACTAGAATAGATTTATATCGTGCAATTTTCCAAACACACATTGGTTTCTCAAACAGCATCTCTGTAAACTACGTGTATTTCACTCGCTGCCTTTAACGGCTCGTTGTAGCCCCAATAGCTCCAGCCCCCACCCTCCCCGTTGTGAATCGCGCTGAGCTCCGTGGAGGTGTTGTTTCTTCGTTAAGCGATACACAGCGAAACACAGCCAAAATCACCCTGAGCACACACAAACTCACAGCCGAAGTAAAACCAATAAGTGTGGCTTGATATTGAGTAAGAAAAAGGTTGATGAACGCTGTGAGAATGGGTCTGCAGAGAGAACTTCGCCGCGATCCCAACTGTCTGTTATCAGCCTGCAGCCAGGGAGGAGAGATCAGCAGAGCTGCCTGCACTGAGTGTGTGAGGAAGTCCGTGGATTGGTCAATTTGGACCAATCAGCGGGGGCTTAACGTAGCGGCTCCGCGGATTGGTCCATTTCGTTCCGGGGACGACATGACATCATGATGTCCCCGGAAGAATTAAATGGACAGTGACGTTTCTCCATAGAGGCGTTTTGGGGAGGTCTTCTCTGTGTTAGAGTTTTACTCGCTACAGGGTGTACTTTGAGGGTTTTGACTCTGCAGACCGGTTACATGCAGACAAACCTTCATAACACAAGGGACGGGTACTGACTGTAAAAGCATGACATGGGACCTTTAATCCCAGAAGAGCAACACATAAAAGGAAGTCTGCAGTTTGCATACAAACACGGAGAAAAAGCATGTCGACATCTTGTAAGCCAGACGGTCTCCAGAGACGCTCATCAATACTCACTAATCTGCAGCTTTTCACCTTCACAAAACATAGAGGAGGCGGCAACAACCTCATGATTACATGCAGTCTGTAAATACAACAAAAAGGAAATCCCTGAGCTGCAAATCTGAGCCTTCCTCTCAAAGTTGTTGGAGTAACTTCCCCACACAGGCTTCACAGTTGTTGTGTTTGTATAGCTCTCCCCCCTCAGGCAATAACACAGATATAGACTCCAGCTCCGACAGGTGGAGGCGCTCGGTGGCTGCGGGATTAGCTGAATTATGTGCAGGTTCCTCGTGGGAAATCAGAGCACAAACACACCTTCAGAATCTGTGAGCTATTAACAGCAGACATGATGGAGCAACTCCACCCGAATCCCCGTGGAAGAAGTCAAAGAGCCTTTACTGCAGTGGAGTGTTCATTTCGTCAGCTATTTTTTAATTTAGTTTTAGTCTTAGTCCCGTGTTACATTTTCTTTTTAGTTTTAGTCATATTTAGTCACCTTCATCCTGTTTTTATTCAGTCAAGTTTTAGTCGACTAAAAGTCTGAGCATTTTAGTCTTATTTTAGTCGAAGAAAACTAATTATTTTAGTCTACTTTTTGTCAATGAAAACTTTTGAGTCTTTTTTAGTCATCAGATTTTATAGAACATTTCAGTCAAACCAGTCGAGCCAAAACCAATAATTTGTCATTTTAGTATATATAAATAAATAAGGTTATATCTTGTCCTTAATGATGAAGCACAGGTTGAATGATTGAGCAGCTTTGCAGAGAGTATCAGGTTTGTGGTGTTTGTACCAGCTGTGTTCTGGCCACATTGCTTCCCTTCTGATGAAACAATGCATTCGCTTTTTTTCTCCGCCTCATTGTAGCGAAAATGGGCCCAAATATCACATCGTTTCTTTCTCCCAAGCAGTGGTGGCTTTAGACTTTTTCGTTGCCAGTCATTTTGACGGACAGGATCGTAACATGTCCGTCATAATCCATTATTACCCGTGGAGTGCACAATTTATCACTCACTCGCGCTGACGGGGGGTATTCGGTTAACGCGAGTGCGACCACTGCTCCCAAGCCCTGTTGCCATTTTATTTTCTGTTGAATAAGGTTAGTTAGACCACGAGTTAGACCACGAGTTAGACCACGAGTCAGACCACGAGTTAGACCACGAGTTAGACCACGAGTTAGACCACGAGTCAGACCACGAGTTAGACCACGAGTTAGACCACGAGTTAGACCACGAGTTAGACCACGAGTGAGTTAGACCACGAGTTAGACCACGAGTTAGACCACGAGTTAGACCACGAGTTAGACCATGAGTTAGACCACGAGTTAGACCACGAGTTAGACCACGAGTTAGACCACGAGTCAGACCACGAGTTAGACCACGAGTTAGACCACGAGTTAGACCACGAGTTAGACCACGAGTTAGACCACGAGTTAGACCACGAGTTAGACCACGAGTTAGACCATTAGTTAGATCCACGAGTTAGACCACGAGTTAGACCATGAGTTAGACCACGAGTTAGACCATTAGTTAGACCATGAGTTAGACCACGGGTTAGACCACGAGTTAGACCACTAGTTAGACCACGAGTTAGACCACGAGTTAGACCACGAGTTAGACCATTAGTTAGACCACGAGTTAGACCACGAGTTAGACCACGAGTTAGACCACGAGTCATACCACGAGTCAGACCACGAGTTAGACCACGAGTTAGACCACGAGTCAGACCACGAGTTAGACCACGAGTTAGACCACGAGTTAGACCACGAGTTAGACCACGAGTTAGACCACGAGTTAGACCACGAGTTAGACCACGAGTTAGACCACGAGTTAGACCACGAGTTAGACCACGAGTCAGACCACGAGTCAGACCACGAGTTAGACCACGAGTTAGACCACGAGTCAGACCACGAGTTAGACCACGAGTTAGACCACGATTTAGACCATGAGTTAGACCACGAGTTAGACCACGAGTTAGACCACGAGTTAGACCATGAGTTAGACCACGAGTCAGACCACGAGTCAGACCAAGAGTTAGACCACGAGTCAGACCACGAGTTAGACCACGAGTCAGACCACGAGTTAGACCACGAGTTAGACCACGAGTTAGTAGACCACGAGTTAGACCACGAGTTAGACCACGATTAGACCACGAGTCAGACCACGAGTCAGACCACGAGTTAGACCACGAGTTAGACCACGAGTTAGACCACGAGTTAGACCACGAGTCAGACCACGAGTCAGACCACGAGTCAGACCACGAGTTAGACCACGAGTCAGACCACGAGTTAGACCACGAGTTAGACCACGAGTTAAGACCATGAGTTAGACCACGAGTCAGACCACGAGTTAGACCATGAGTTTAGACCACGAGTTAGACCACGAGTTAGACCACGAGTTAGACCACGAGTTAGACCACGAGTTAGACCACGAGTGAGACCATGAGTAGACCACGAGTCAGACCACGAGTTAGACCATGAGTTAGACCACGAGTTAGACCACGAGTCAGACCACGAGTTAGACCACGAGTTAGACCATGAGTCAGACCACGAGTTAGACCACGAGTCAGACCACGAGTTAGACCACGAGTTAGACCACGAGTCAGACCATGAGTTAGACCACGAGCAGACCACGAGTTAGACCACGAGTTAGACCACGAGTCAGACCATGAGTTAGACCACGAGTTAGACCACGAGTCAGACCACGAGTTAGACCACGAGTCAGACCACGAGTTAGACCACGAGTTAGACCACGAGTCAGACCACGAGTTAGACCACGAGTCAGACCACGAGTTAGACCACGAGTTAGACCATGTGTTAGACCACGAGTTAGACCATGAGTTAGACCACGAGTTAGACCACGAGTCAGACCACGAGTTAGACCACGAGTCAGACCACGAGTTAGACCACGAGTTAGACCACGAGTTAGACCACGAGTTAGACCACGAGTTAGACCACGAGTTAGACCCCGAGTTAGACCATGATTAGACCACGAGTCAGACCACGAGTTAGACCATGAGTCAGACCACGAGTTAGACCATGAGTTAGACCACGAGTTAGACCACGAGTTAGACCACGAGTTAGACCACGAGTTAGACCACGAGTCAGGCCACGAGTTAGACCACGAGTTAGACCACGAGTTAGACCACGAGTTAGACCACGAGTCAGACCACGAGTCAGACCACGAGTTAGACCACGAGTTAGACCACGAGTTAGACCACGAGTCAGACCACGAGTCAGACCACGAGTTAGACCACGAGTTAGACCACGAGTTAGACCACGAGTTAGACCACGAGTTAGACCACGAGTCAGACCACGAGTCAGACCACGAGTAGACCACGAGTTAGACCACGAGTCAGACCACGAGTCAGACCACGAGTCAGACCACGAGTTAGACCACGAGTCAGACCACGAGTCAGACCACGAGTCAGACCACGAGTTAGACCACGAGTTAGACCACGAGATAGACCATGAGTTAGACCACGAGTCAGACCACGAGTTAGACCACGAGTTAGACCATGAGTTAGACCACGAGTCAGACCACGAGTCAGACCACGAGTCAGACCACGAGTTAGACCACGAGTCAGACCACGAGATAGACCATGAGTTAGACCACGAGTCAGACCACGAGTTAGACCACGAGTTAGACCATGAGTTAGACCACGAGTCAGACCACGAGTCAGACCACGAGTTAGACCATGAGTTAGACCACGAGTCAGACCACGAGTCAGACCACGAGTCAGACCTGAGTCTTTCACGTTCACAGTGCGCCGCTGCCCGGTGTAATTCAAATCTCTCGCCGCGCGCAGCACAGAAACAGCTGCTGCTCTGCCGCGGCACCGGAAATGGAACTGCTGGGAGAAAGACTGACTTTCAGAGATGTAACGTTATCTTTGATAATATTTCGTCTCCTCATTTTTCGTCAACGAAAGTAAAGAGAGATTTTGGCATAGTTTTTATTTAGTAAACTACATTTTCGTCTCGTCACTTTTCGTCAACGATATTGCATGATGATTTTGTTACAGTTATTGTTTAGTGCCGTCTCGTCATCGTCTCGTTTTCGTCATGGAAAAAACACATTTCGTCATAGTTTTAGTCAACGAAATGAACACTCCTGCAGTGTGGATAATCTCACCGTGTATTTTGTATTCAACCCATTAATAGTATAAGCATCAAAATATACTTGGAGTGCCAGAAGTAAAAGTACACAGCGCATTTATGTGTTCATAATAAGTTGAAGTCTGCACCTTCTCAAAGATTGTCTATACTGCAAGGTGGCTTAACCTGTAACAATATATCACACGTTGTCATTGATGCTGTACAATGATATAGGGTAGTAAACCGAACAGCTGCGACAGCACCAACGAGGAGCTTTTTCAGCCGTGAAACTCAAGATCTGCACTCAATGCAGATATAACTTCCCTATTGAGGCATTTTCCTCTAAGGCCATCAAACACCGGAATATTCTACCAGCTGAGTTTAAAACCTGCGCTGGCTTTCACTCATTCTCTTATGGTGCACAGAACTGGTGTTATGTCTCGTAAAATCTGTTAAATTAATGTTTTTAGTTCAGTCTTGCATCCTGTTTTATGTTGTAGTAACCTTTCCTTCTTGTTGCAGATTAACTCACTTCCTCCCTTTGTGTGTTTTCCCTCCACTGTGATTGTCGACTCCGCCCTAATTGTCTGCACCTGTTCCCCCTTACCCTATAGATTCTGTCTCCCTTGTCTTGTTGCCAGTTTGTTTCGTCCCATGTGCCGGACTGCCAGCGTGAAGTCCATGGGTTCTGCTAACGGTACGTCCACACAGCAGCTTTTCAAAAATCTTGAAAAGCTTGGAGCTGGGCGTGTCTGACGGCTTGGGAATTTTTTGCGAGCAACGCGACCAACAACCAATCACATGAATGTCCCGCCCCCGACATACAAAGCAAAAAACCCCGGGGATTTTATGCGAGCAATATATATATATATAAACTCCCCAAACAGGCGAAAACCTACCAGTTTCACCCACTGTCTCTGCCACCTCCCTCCATGCTGGTTCCTCCGGTTTGTATCCCGGTAATAGTTCTGGTCGTAAAGAACCGGGTGATTTGCTACCGTAACTTCTCGTTTGGAATATGAGGAAATGAACTGCGGTCTGGCTCTCGCTGCTTACACGCGGTTTGATTGGCTAGCGCTTCTACTGTCAGATTTGCATTAACGTGTTTGATTGGCTGGCGCTTCCAGCTCAGCTTCAAAAGTTGAACATTGCTCAACTTTTGAATCCTGCAAATCCTGGACATCCTGGAAATCTTCGCTTCGCTCCCCCACAATGCAGTTCGGCGAAAAGCGAGGCAAAGTGACGTCATCCCCATTCAAAGTCAACGAGCAGAGAAGCGTTGGAAGATTTGTTTTAAGCTGCCGTATGGACGTACCGTAAGAGCTAAGAACCGAGTTTTGGAATTGACTTTATCCTTTGACTTTTTGATACGATGTTAACCTTTTCCTCGTAAGAGTGTTTTTCGTTACCTTGACCTACGGAGAGCTCACAGTGCCACTTGTTTCAGTAAAGACTTTCTTTTGTACTTTGTTTGTCGAGTCGTGCTTTTGGGTTCGTACTGGTTCGCCTAGCCGTGACAACTGGGTATTAAGCAACCAGTCCTGCCACCCTGTAATCTGAGTGTTTCAATTGAAATGTAATGTAATATTATATTTCAACAGTACTATATAATATGTTATTGCCCTGTACTTAAACCTTGTTTTATAATTGTTTGTGTGATAGAGATTGGGCAATGTTTTTAGTGTTTATTGATTGTTGCGTACCTGCCTCAGGACTGCAGATGGAAACTAGCTATCAGCTCAAATCGGGCGTAATCAATCTCTTCTCTTTCATGAGATTAATTAGTTTCTATGCATGGTCCTTGCTTGAATAAACACGTACATAATAGCATTTGAATGCAAGATGTATTGGGGTAAAAGTATAGTATGTAAAAATAGTACCTAAAATGCTTAATTTACTAAATTCCTTGAGTATATATACTTGGTAGAAATCCACCACTGGATCAATCTCATTATTGATCTCAATGTGTCTCACTGCTTCAGGCTGTAATCGGCCTTCATCTCTCAGATAATGGTGATGAAGATGATGGTGATGAAGATGATGGTGGTGCTGATGCTTTAGTGTCAGTCTGAAGTGATGGTTAGAGATGTTGGGATTTGTCTCGAGGCGTCAGCAGGAGTGCATTCTGGGTATTGAGCGTGTGGATAAAGACGCCGTTTTCTCAGCAGAGGAGATAATTGACTTATTGACCGTGAGACGGGCCCCTTTTAAAGGTTGTCATGGAGACGTTTCTGTCACGGAGAGGACGCGTGAAGGTCGTTCACTAACAAGGCTGGCGTATAATCATCACACACACACACACACACACACACACACACACACACACACACACACACACAGACGTAACAGAGCTGTGTGATGAATGAAGCATCTCATTGCACGTGATGGGATGATTACCATCGTGTTCTCGGAAGATTTAATCAACCTTTTGTTTTTGCTTCCTGCTTCCACTTCCATTTTTCACTCACAAATTCAATTAAGATCATTCAAACAAAACAAGTACCTCCTCAACAATGGTGATAGGAAAAGACTGTGTGATTTGAATATGAACGGAAAGTAAGAATACAGATATATATATGAAGACGGTCTGATAGTGATGTGCAAATAGAATATTTTCAAACTGAAGGAAAACGGAGCAGGGTTGGTTCTAAATGCAGAACATTTGAGCCTAGAATAATTCAGGCTTGGTCCAAAACAGAACTCCCCGATACACAACATACACAACTTTGACTAAGAGAAAGCCAGGACTTAAAGGTCCCCTATCATACTGTTTCTCATCAGTATATCACAGGTCTCAGATATATCCAGAGCCTGTCTCTGATTGGCTGAAACCCCAAACAGATCATTGCAGCATTACCCATAATCCCCTCTGTTTCAGCCCTGTTTCCAAAGTGCTGATTCTCTGTCTGTTACTTTAGATGAAAATGAGGAGCCCCTCCCCACGCCCCTCTGAGAGACATCTGGTTACAAAGAACTCAATGGAGCTCTAGAGGAGATGCAGGTGATAAGGGGGGGGGGGGGTACCTTGGTTGCTGATTGGCTAATGGCTACACAAGACAACACATCGTTTTCTATACTCAAGTATTCAAGCTCAGGATTGCGTAAAACCTAGCTCCCAAAAAATGCTGGTAAATGGCCAAAAAGTACACTTTATGAACGTTACGTGTTGTCTAAAGTACTTCTACTCTACTGCAGCCCTCGGTACATAACAGACAAAACATTTCTTCATAAACGTTTGTTTGTTTTTACACTGCAGGCCATTTCTTTTCAATTATCACGTCTATAATTCAAGCCACAATGTGTTAAGTATATCTGCATCAACATTAAAACAAGCGGCCCACAGTTTATAATAGACATTCTGACAGCAGCCGTGTGGGAGAATAGATCAAACTGAACATTTCTCACGTGCCAGAAAATCCAACTGATGTTCTGAAACACAGACTGCTGATCATCTGGGCGATGAATCAGATATTCTGACTTCAAATTGTCCATCAACTGACGACTGATCTGCCATTAAATGAGGCGAACAGTGTCCACACAGAAGAGAGGGGGAGAGGTGTTACATGTGAGGAGCATCTAGAGAATCTATTGAAATGATTTGTGTATTGAAAATACAACATGAATCTCATAGAGAGAGACAGCTGTGTTTATTCATCCAAGTTTAACAGAATCAAAGAAGAAAATAGGAAATGTTTTTGATTCACCATCTGACTCTCATGAAGTCCCTATCGTCATCTGTACCGGAAACAAAATACAGTAGATGTGTTTATATCAATACTCTGGTGTAAAGGCCCTGACACACCAAGCAGTCACCAGAGAACTCGCTGACGCCGACTGTTGCGTCGCCGTGTTCTCCTGCGTGTTGGCCATGTGTCGCACTGGAACACACCGCAAAGACTTCAGCCGAGCACGTACGAACTGCGCATGCGTGAGTGGCAATAACTCTCCGTACCAGCAGGCGGCGGTAGTGTGTATTCTTCATTCAAAAGAGGCAACAACCGGAAGACAGAGAAGAAGAACAGACTACGTGGGGGTCCGAAAACCAGTCAGTATCTGGTGTGAGGGGTAGGGGTAGGGTTAGGGTAATGTTGTGAATCGAGTGGCCTGTGTTCGTCGTCCATACCATAACCCCACCACCA
The DNA here is from genome assembly GCA_023974075.1 of Chaenocephalus aceratus. Lineage (NCBI taxonomy): Eukaryota > Metazoa > Chordata > Actinopteri > Perciformes > Channichthyidae > Chaenocephalus > Chaenocephalus aceratus. The sequence goes on along the minus strand of JAMFTG010000247.1, from coordinate 72,249 downwards.
CCATGGGCCACTCGATTCACAACATTACCCTACCCCTACCCCTACCCCTACCCCTCACACCAGATACTGACTGGTTTTCGGACCCCCCCAGACCCCCCAATAAAGCAGAACTGCACAGTTTCAGAGTGGCCTTTTATTGTGGCCAGCCTAAGGCACACCTGTGCAATAATCATGCTGTCTAATCAGCATCTTGATATGCCACCCCTGTGAGGTGGGATGGATTATCTCGGCAAAGGAGAAGTGCTCACTATCACACATTCTTTCAGATTTGTGAACAATATTTGAGAGAAATGGTTATTTTGTGTAGATAGAACATGTTTTAGATCTTTGAGTTCATCTCATGAAAAATGGGAGCAAAAACAAAAGTGCTGCGTTTATATTTTTGTTCAGTGTAGTAATCAAAACAAAAAACAGCTCGAACATTTGTCTTTCAATTGTATTTTCTACCAAACATTTCACACCTTGGTCTCAACACAATCATTTCAAAATAGTCTTTGAGCAAAAACCTTATTTTGAGTCAAGAGTCGCTCTTTCTATTTCAGCCGAGCCGCTGCAGACACTCCACATGGAAGTAAGTGGAGGAAAACTGCCAGTAATGTGGTTGTTACTGGGATGTAACTTCAAACTGCTGATATATGTACCTGAGCAAGAAGCTCTGCATGCTACTGCTTTTCTTCTACAAGTACCCTTTATCTTAAACTGTGAAATTGTATGAACCATTCTTTTCAAATAGCAGCTTTTTCTTGCTTTTATAAGCCTGGTCATCCTGCAGAAAAGATTCATGCTGAGCCTCTGCAACAGGTTGAACCAATCGTCTGCAAAACCATCATATTTTATCCGAACCGAGCAGCATAGAGAGACAAATAAAATACAATTTGCATGAGAACACAATGAAGAATGTTGACATATGCAGAGCCAGACAGTCCCCACAGATCCTCATCAACACTCACTAAACTGTCGGCACGGTCACATGACTTCACGTCACCTCCGCTAAGCTATAGGAGGCTAATGTTGGGCTATAAAGGAACTACAGCACGGTCACATGACTTCACGTCACCACCGCTAAGCTAAAGGAGGCTAATGTTGGGCTATAAAGGAACTACAGCACGGTCACATGACTTCACGTCACCACCGCTAAGCTATAGGAGGCTAATGTTGGGCTATAAAGGAACTACAGCACGGTCACATGACTTCACGTCACCACCGCTAAGCTAAAGGAGGCTAATGTCGGGCTATAAAGGAACTACAGCACGGTCACATGACTTTACGTCACCACCGCTAAGCTAACAGAGGCTAATGTTGGGCTATAAAGGAACTACAGCACGGTCACATGACTTCACGTCACCACCGCTAAGCTAAAGGCGGCTAATGTTGGGCTATAAAGGAACTACAGCACGGTCACATGACTTCACGTCACCACCGCTAAGCTAAAGGCGGCTAATGTTGGGCTATAAAGGAACTACAGCACGGTCACATGACTTCACGTCACCACCGCTAAGCTAAAGGCGGCTAATGTTGGGCTATAAAGGAACTACAGCATGGTCACATGACTTCACGTCACCACCGCTAAGCTAAAGGCGGCTAATGTTGGGCTATAAAGGAACTACAGCATGGTCACATGACTTCACGTCACCACCGCTAAGCTAAAGGAGGCTAATGTTGGGCTATAAAGGAACTACAGCACGGTCACATGACTTCACGTCACCACCGCTAAGCTAACGGAGGCTAATGTTGGGCTATAAAGGAACTACAGCACGGTCACATGACTTCACGTCACCACCGCTAAGCTAAAGGCGGCTAATGTTGGGCTATAAAGGAACTACAGCATGGTCACATGACTTCACGTCACCACCGCTAAGCTAAAGGTGGCTAATGTTGGGCTATAAAGGAACTACAGCACGGTCACATGACTTCACGTCACCACCGCTAAGCTAAAGGCGGCTAATGTTGGGCTATAAAGGAACTACAGCATGGTCACATGACTTCACGTCACCACCACTAAGCTAAAGGCGGCTAATGTTGGGCTATAAAGGAACTACAGCATGGTCACATGACTTCACGTCACCACCACTAAGCTAAAGGCGGCTAATGTTGGGCTATAAAGGAACTACAGCATGGTCACATGACTTCACGTCACCACCGCTAAGCTAAATACGGCTAATGTTGGGCTATAAAGGAACTACAGCATGGTCACATGACTTCACGTCACCACCGCTAAGCTAAAGGTGGCTAATGTTGGGCTATAAAGGAACTACAGCACGGTCACATGACTTCACGTCACCACCGCTAAGCTAAAGGCGGCTAATGTTGGGCTATAAAGGAACTACAGCATGGTCACATGACTTCACGTCACCACCACTAAGCTAAAGGCGGCTAATGTTGGGCTATAAAGGAACTACAGCATGGTCACATGACTTCACGTCACCACCGCTAAGCTAAATACGGCTAATGTTGGGCTATAAAGGAACTACAGCACGGTCACATGACTTCATGTCACCACCGCTAAGCTAAAGGTGGCTAATGTTGGGCTATAAAGGAACTACAGCACGGTCACATGACTTCACGTCACCACCGCTAAGCTAAAGGAGGCTAATGTTGGGCTATAAAGGAACTACAGCACGGTCACATGACTTCACGTCACCTCCGCTAAGCTATAGGAGGCTAATGTTGGGCTTTATGACGTTTAGTAATCTCATTTAAATTCACCAGTGGTATTTACTGACCTATTTTATGAACCACAGACCTTATTTCAGGCTAACAACCAAAAACACATTCATAAAACCCTTGACTTCCAGAACAGAAGGTCATTCCTGCCCCACTTTATTGTATCAACCACCGCATTGAAATCGCAGCACCTGCTCTTCTATGCATTTCATAAGCCTGGTTGTCCTGCAGAAATGATGAATGGCTCCTTTTGACTGGCCCTCTGCTGCAGGTTGAACTAACCGGCTATTGATTACTGAAAGCCGGGCCCTTTTCAGTTTGATGAGGTGAAAATGTGATGGTAAATGCCAGGAAAAGTCAAAGCCTTCTGGGCTCAGATTAAGAACGAGGCTCTGCGGTCAGGAGTCAAACATTATCTTTATTTATTTATTCAGCCTTTCTCCGATGGGTCGGAAAGGGCCAGCGTCTTGGGTATTTAGCACAATTTGGCAGATCTCTTGAGGCCTCGACAAAGACGATATTATATATATCATGTGTTGTAAGAAATACTCATGAGTTTCATCCTTTAGTTTATTTAAAGAGACCTTAGTACCATGACATCTTACTTCTTCCTTCTCTCTGTCTGTACCTGTGTCCTCTCATGTTCCCATTAACCCAGCTTCCCCACATGTCTTTCTTTTTGGTGTCGATATACGCCGGGATCCGGAGTCATGGATGATCCTGCGGTCCTGTGTCCTGGATCGCGAGCCCTGGATCTTGAGTCGTGGCTGTGGTCCTGGATCATCGGTCCTGGATGGATATCCTCGTGGATTCATCTTCCTATTATACACACATTCATTTCCAAACATCTGGACTACCTATGTTGCAAATGTATTATCTTTTCAATTTACACACGGCATCTATTGCACGTCTGTCCGTCCTGGGAGAGGGATCCCTCCTCTGCTGCTCTCCCCGAGGTTTCTCCCATGTTCCCTTTAAACTGTGGGTTTTCTCCGGAAGTGTTTCCTTGTACGATGTGAGGGTCTGAGGACAGAGGGTCTAAGGACAGAGGGTCTAAGGACAGAGGGTCTGAGGACAGAGGGTCTAAGGATAGAGGGTCTAAGGACAGAGGGTCTAAGGACAGAGGGTCTGAGGACAGAGGGTCTAAGGACAGAGGGTCTGAGGACAGAGGGTCTAAGGACAGAGGGTCTGAGGACAGAGGGTCTGAGGACAGAGGGTCTAAGGACAGAGGGTCTGAGGACAGAGGGTCTGAGGACAGAGGGTCTGAGGACAGAGGGTCTAAGGACAGAGGGTCTGAGGACAGAGGGTCTAAGGATAGAGGGTCTAAGGACAGAGGGTCTAAGGACAGCGGGTCTGAGGACAGAGGCTCTAAGGACAGAGGGTCTGAGGACAGAGGGTCTAAGGACAGAGGGTCTGAGGACAGAGGGTCTGAGGACAGAGGGTCTAAGCACAGAGGGTCTAAGGACAGAGGGTCTGAGGACAGAGGGTCTGAGGACAGAGGGTCTAAGGACAGAGGGTCTAAGGACAGAGGGTCTGAGGACAGAGGGTCTGAGGACAGAGGGTCTAAGGACAGAGGGTCTGAGGACAGAGGGTCTGAGGACAGAGGGTCTGAGGACAGAGGGTCTGAGGACAGAGGGTCTAAGGACAGAGGGTCTAAGGACAGAGGGTCTAAGGACAGAGGGTCTGAGGACAGAGGGTCTAAGGACAGAGGTTCTGAGGACAGAGGTTCTGAGGACAGAGGGTCTAAGGACAGATGGTCTGAGGACAGAGGGTCTAAGGACAGAGGGTCTGAGGACAGAGGGTCTGAGGACAGAGGGTCTAAGGACAGAGGGTCTAAGGACAGAGGGTCCAAGGACAGAGGGTCTAAGGACAGAGGGTGTCGTATTGTCATACTGATATTCTGTACACACTGTGAAGACCACTGAGACAAATGTAACATTTGTGATATTGGGCTATAAATAAACATTGATTGATTGATTGATTGATTGATTGATTGATTGATTGATTGATTGATGAATGTCTGTTTGCAGCATGTTATTGAGGGTCTTACAGTATAACATTTTTTTTTTTTTTTGTACTTTCTTATAAGTATTATTATGAGTGAGAAAGAAGAATATATATATATATATATATTATTATTATTATTATTGTATGTTTTGTTTCTGACATGTTCAATAAATTGACTAAAAAAAAAAATTAAATAAAAACATGTGTAACTGTGTAAACTAAAAGGAAGTGTATAACCTGTGAGATTCTGTTATTCTTAACATACTCTTGGTGGACTTGACGCCAGTATTCTGGCTCTTATACTGTTGTACTACGATATCATGATTTATTCAACCAGCAGCGTGTCTGTGTTTCTATCTTGTTATGTCTTGTTACTTCTTGAGTGTCTAAGGTTTGCGATCCACCACCACGCTTGAATTGATGAGTCCATTGTGAAACCATGACCAACAAAGGTGGAGTAGATCTTACAGAAACACAGATGGAGACTTAACTGGTCTCAGGGAACATGGTGTAAAGGGAGAAGAGAAGGTGAACCGGCGTTACATCAAGCTCGTCAATCTGCAGCTTGTAAGGAGCCATGTATCTCAAGAGCACATGTCACTCTTCTTGATGGGGTCTTACATCAAGAGAAACGGAAACAGATGAAATACAACCGACATTAAAATGTTTCCCCCGGAAGTAAAACGTTACGCTAACGACCGTACAGCTCGACTCGCAGCTCACTAATATCATCAGACTGTTTTCTCTTTTAAAATGTGGTCTGAAATTTGACAAACTCAGCTTCCAACTCCCTCCCTGTTATCCTTTGATGGATGATGGGGTTGACTTTACTTGAGACTAAAACACGATTGCTTTGTTATCACTGAGGATTGTACACGAAGAGGGACATTTAGGGACGTTAGAAAGAGAGACGTCAGTGCACACGAGACACAGAGGTTTTCTTATGAATACATTTTTTTCATATTCCAGATCTATAACAACAAAATATGAATATCACAGCGATATTTATCTTATTTGTTTCATATCAATTTGATCAATAAATGTTTTCACAACAAGTTAAATGTAATAAAGGACAAACATTATAATTCGTACATGTCTTGAATCTTAAGCAACAAAAAACAAGCTTTTGAAATGCAGCTAGTGTTAGAAATTAAAATCAATGTTTGATAGCACAAAGTAGCTTAAACATACCGTCAGTTTAAATGCTATTTTATTCTGGAAAAAACCGGAAGTTCTCAATACTAAGCTTTTATTCTGAAAATCCTTCATCTCCGGTTAGCATTTAGCATGTGGCTAATATACCATTTCCTATAGATGTGAATTTAGCAGCGAAATTACATGGAGTGATGCACAGTGAAACCTACTGATTTAACTCAACTAATTGAACCAAGAGATTATTATTGCTGAATATTAAATGAAGGTACCGTTTATTTAAATACGTTATTGTTTACAGACGTGGGTAGCATGTGACAACATCCGGAACTACCGGAAACCAAAATGCTGTGAAGTATTTCCTGTATTTTTTAGAGTATTGATTTCAGCGTTTGAAATGTATTTAGATGAAAGTCATGAAGAGATTAGGAGGAGAAGAGGCGTGTCGAGTTATACGATGAATGTGAAATGTCGAAATCCTCCGTTTAACGCAATATCGGACACAGAAGACCGAGGGGGAAGTCTCCTACGTCCCCACAGCCCCCAGAGAGGAGGAGCAAACAGCCAGCAAGCGGGAAGGACGAATGGTTGTGGGCTCTCTTCTCCACGGCCGACCAGTGCGAGAGGAAGCTGCAGCCTTTCTCTCCTCACTGAACAATATTCTGCTTGTAACACTACTGCGCCTTTATTAATTAAAGTAACCATTTGAAACTTTTCAGAGACTCCGTTTAGTCTCCTTTTCTAAAGCTTCTCTCCTGGACGCGAGAATAACGAACACAGTTATCACTAGTTACAGTGGACATGGGAACACAACATCACATGACTTCATGAAGTCAAAAAAAGGCTAAAGCTGTAAAAGGAACTTTCCAGAACGTTTAAATGTCATGTAACATCTGTGCCAGCGTGGGTTCTTACCAAGCGGCAAACTCTGGGGAAGAGCCGGGACGCCAATACGGAAGTGCCACACACTGCAGTTCATACATGGGCCGCTAGGGACTGGCTGCAGAAAGGAGCAATTTCCATAGACCCCCATGTTAAAATTCCCAACTTTACAGCAGAAAAAAACACGTTTCTACCCATGGATGCAATAAATATTATTATCGATATAGTTAGATTCCACCTTCATGATTATGAATCTGTGAGTGAATTGTTTTCTAACACGACCCTTTTATTTATATTAGGTCTTAAAGTTTTTGCATAAATTAGGGCGTGGTCACGTTGATGGACACGTACACGCCTCACTGTCAGCTAACAGCAACTTGTCCACTCTGCTAGGCTACAACCATAGAGGCTACAACGTTAGTTAGTCATAGTACTGTCCTGGACCCTTTAGCTTTAGCCGTGTTCGTGGTGATTGTGCCTTTTAGGGAATATTGTTACAAATACCAGACAATTACAATGTCGTGCTGTGCGCTTGAATGTACTAACAGAACTTCCAAGAAGTCTAAAATGATAATATTATACATGTTAACCCCGTTCGCAGGTGTTTGTGTGCTTGGTAGCTTAGCTTGTTACTTATTAGCCAGCTAAGGACGTAACCCTTTATGCATACATATACATTGTAGTCTATGATTCAGCCTTGGGTAAGACTTTTATAGTCTATGGCTATGACGCCCATAATGCTAAACCGGAGCAAGGGGACCCAATTATCCCAGTGGTGGCCGCCGGAGCTAACGGAGCCGCAGGGGGCTAGCTCCAGCCGGCGTCCCGAAGCTAGCCCCCTGCGGCTCCGTTAGGTCCGGGCGGTGGAGTCCTTCTTTTCTCAACGTGTGAATGACAAGCATTAAGAGTAACAAAATATAGCTAATTCTCTTGCAGATTGTCTCGTTTGATTATGAATGTAACGTTTATATAGGGGAACGACACTGTTAGCAGTAACTTGGTATGCATGTATTTCATGTTAGCTTAGCTTCGTAGCATGAGCTAGCTCTGTTTACTTCCAGTTCGGAGGCAGCAGGTCCCGCCTCGGCTCCGCCTCTTTGCCCTTATTTGGAGCAGGCGGGATTAGACTCTGACGTCACAGTCGAGCCGTTAGTGGCCGACTCCGCCCACTAAGGGCTTCACGGCGCAGAATCCTATGGGTGACGTCACGGACACTACGTCCATTTATATATACAGTCTATGGTTCTTACGCGCTAAACATGAAACACGCAGTACACCTGATAACACACGAAACAACTAATTAATTTCCTTCTCATTCTAACGTCATTATTTTCTCAATCTTTTATCACTTCTCTGTTTTTATATCTGCTGCTCTGTTTTCTTTCACTGACACAGTGTCTTTAGTACAGGAAGTTGCTGGAGGTCCTCCCTGATCCACGATCTTCATATATGTTCACGATATTTAATCTAACATTCTGTTCTTGTATATGTTATTATATTTACATGTACGTAGAACCCTGCATTTACTTTCTACATTTAGCTGATTGTATTTATTTCATCTGTTAACTTCATCTGCTTTACTTTCAGACTGTTCTTGCAACGTAACCTGCACTATTGTATTCTAATATATCCTGTTTCTTCTTGCACCATTTTGTTGATGTTTATATAATATGTTGCATTGTTGGAGGAGCTTGGGACCTCAAACTTTCATTGACATAATAGCTGCTGTGCAAAACCCTTGAATCTTGAAAGCCATTTAGCTATTTTTAGTCTTTTTTGTACAACATCTATTTCATGTCCTTTTCTTATTTTGGCTTTGATTCCCTTATGCACGATCTTCATATATGTTTACAAAGTCATGTTGCTGTTATTTGGTATTTTCTGTAAACAACCTCCTCCTCTGCTGCGGCTCCTCCTGCGGTTTCTTCATGCTTCTCCCTGGTAAAGCTCGTTTGTGGCTTCTGTCTGCTGCACAGCTGGGAAATCCCCTCAGGGTAAATGTGTGATTTGTGATATCGGGCTTTATAAATCAAATGGACTCTCCTGGACTGCTGTAATATTCCCCCAGTGGCGGCCGGCCCATAGGGGCGCTAGGGGCGCCGCCCACCCTCTTCCCACATGTTTGATTGTCATTCAAAATAAAAAATAATTGTTTTATTTTTATTTTTAATGAACAAGGTACATATTATATAGTTGGTATCAGTAAAATGTATAATCTACAATAAAATCTCGTTTTAAATTGTTTTACGAAGTCTAAAGTTACTGATAAGTCACATGTTTCCTGCCTGGCCGCAGTGTGCATCATTACCCTCTCTCGTCTGGGCGGTAGGAAAGAGCCCTCAGCCAGAGCAGCAGCAGCAGGGTTGACAAGTATGACACACACACACACGCACCAGTGTTCTGCAGTGTGTGTGGGCCTACGGTCTGTTGCACCGTTTTGGAAGATTCATAGCTAACCACACTGAAGATTATGGATTATCTCATATTGTTAAGCCTCAATTTGTCCCCCCCCCCCCCCCCCCTCGTACATCACCAGATAATTTAAGCGGTCATTTCTCAAAAATGTCTTCCGGGGGAGGATCCCCCCCGGACCGCCTTAGTATGGTTTAGTCCCTATTTCCATAGCCCCACCAAACATATTTTCCACCAGCCGCCACTGTATTCCCCCACAGCTTACCCTCTCACCCAGTGATGCATGGAACACATGTTAAAGCAGTCGGCCCACATGTGGCGATAATAGCCCGACACCTGATCCTGGGGCTGTTGGCGAGGCTGGACATCTCCTCTGTCGCCCCTCACCGAGCAGCGGGGAGTGATGGGAATACGGCTCTGTGAAGGGAGCCGTTCAAAGAGCCGTTCAAAAGAGCCGTTCAAAGAGCCGTTCAAAGAGGCCGTGGAGATTATTTCTTGACCCCGCTTTAAATGATATGTTGGCTTTACAAATGTTGCACTCTGCTTTATCATTGCCTATGATTTTGTTGAGGTGCATTGAAATGCTGCTGCGTTTTCGTGTTTGACTTGATGCAGGAAGTCCTGCACGGGTCTGATTGTCAAGACCCGCTCCCGCCCCGCAATACCGAACCCGCCCCGCTACCCGCACATATTGCCAATTAGTTCCGTAACCCGACCCGTCGGCACAAGATCCGCAACGCGACCCGAACCCGCATATACTGTAGGCTATATGAGCAGTGAAAACATGCAATTATTAACACACGCAGTTGCATATTTGTCTCAAAAAGCGTGGGATGTTGGTTCTTTACTCCATCTAGGAACCAAAAGCCTCCAGACGCTGGGTTTCGCTCTTGAGGAAGTGTTATTGTAAATGCTGTATCCTCCGTAGAGAGCTTCAGCTCAGCCATTTTGAATGTGGCGCTCAGCAGCAGATTGATGCGCTGCAGAGGTTAGGATAATGGTCTGAGGATTCAAACATTAAACTAAATTATTATTATTTTAATATATTTATTATGCAACACCCGCGACCCGACCCGCATCATCTTTGTTTTACCCAGAACCGAACCCGGAAAAAAGCGTTTTCACCACCCGCGAATCACCTTTTTTGCGGGTCACCCGGGTAGCCGACCCGATGCAGGACTCTGATACCCGTACCACTTGTTATGACTTCTCTCTCCTGCGTATTCCGTTAAGACCCACCCCTACTCTGCCTCTGATTGGCTAACCCTAACCCATAACATATCACTCCTCGTGCCTAAACCTAACCAATCAGAGTCACTCCTGCCTAAACCTAACCAATCAGAGTAGGGGCGGGTCTTCACGGAATACGCTTGGGGAAAACAATCAAGCTTTTTCACTGTTCCCGTGAAGGCGAGTGGATTTATGGCCGGCAGTGAACCAACGATAAAAAGAACGGCTCTCCCCAAGTATGACTCGATTCCCTTTGTTCGTCCCGAAGAGCTGTTCAAAAGACGCGGATCGTTCTTGAACGTAACATCACGGAGCAGTGGGAGGGGGGGAGGAGGGAGAGGAACTGGAGAGAAATGGCAGACATTAATCATCGCAGGGCTGTGGCCTCTGTGACCTGGAACTGTACATCAGGAGAACCTGAGGACTCCTCTGTGTCGTCCTCAGGTTTCATATATATATATATTTACCAGAGAGCAGCCACTAAACCACTAACCGTCAGCGCTGGGTGATTAATGACGGAGTGAAACTGAAACCAAGTGAAGGCATGGAGAGAAAATGCAGTCCCTGTAGAAGCCTTTAAAAAACAACTGGAGACCCATCTTTGTTTTATTGGCTTTTGTTTCACATCCGAATACCCAGGTGATATCTCCGTGTTTCGGTGTTGGTCGCATGGCTTTTTAAAATCACGCAATTGCATCTTAACGGTCATCTTTGGCGTGCACCTTTTTGGATGTCTCGACCTTCATAAAACATCTTCAAGATACTTTCTTGAGACTTTGAATACGTGCATATCTCTGCCTCTGATCAGCTTCAAGACGTCAATTGATATTTCGTTGGCTTTTGTTTCTACTTGAGATGTGTGGGATGACGTTGTTATCGTATTGATGTTTCTGTGGTCTTCATTTGAACTTTGGTGTTTCTTGTGAAGCACTTTCTTTCCGTGCTATACTAAATAAACGTATTCATATTATTATTGTTATTATTGTATACAGCTCTGTATGTTCTTCAGTGGTCATGGAGTTTAACTGAGCCTTCATGACTTCACAGAGCAGGAGAGTACAGATGATTCAGAGCCGTGTGCAGAGGTTGTGTTTCCGGTCTGGCTTCTCTGACCCGAAACGCCTCTTCACTTTCCGTACTATAGGAAACTGTTGTACTTTTGTTTTCTTATTGACGTCTTGAAGCTGATCAGATGCAGAGATGTGCACATATTCAAAGTCTCAAGGAGATATATTGAAGATGTTTTATGGGAGAGTTAGGGACCTCTAAAAATGTGCACGAGTTCATTATTTTAAAAAGCCATGAACACTGAGCACACCAAGACAAAACCCAGATATTAGGATGTATCCGTAACTTAAAATGTTTAGTGAAGAAAAGCGGCAAATGACGCTGGCTGATATTATTCTGTATAGTAGATAACGAGATAACGAGGATAACTATTAGTGAGTTCAAAAGGTAAGTTTACTTAACCTTATAAGTTACAGTTACATCTAATTTGAAATGTTGTATTGTTAACTATTGTGTTATTGGTGGGGTCTTGTGGCATTAACATGAAATAATGCATGAAATACAGTAAACCTTCAATAGGCTACTTTATGAAACGATACACTGCAGTTTAACGAGGTGTCATACAAACGGCATTGATTGAAAAACACAGAATAGTCGATATAGAGCAGATCAATAGGTACCAGGGGAAAAGCATCAGGACACTATTGCATGAGTTCATTGGTTTAAAACAGCCTCACAGACAAAACACCAAGATACAAGTACAACATGGATATTTGGACGTGTCCATAGCTTAACATCTTAGGTTTAGTTAAGAAAAGCAGCAAATATCTTGCACAGACTCAATGAGTTAATGAACATTATTATTATGAGCTAACCTTAGCTAAGAATGCTACTGGGCAAACTTTCAAAAGTTAGCTTACATGTTAGGTAACTGACAACATTAAACACTTTGATTATGGTATTAGCATTGCTAGCTAACATTAGCATACTCATAAGGTTACCACACATTATTTGCCTAACTTTACAAGCGTCAGTTTTGTCTAAATATCACGGTTTCCTATGGAGTTAATGGTGGGAGTTCGCTCATAAAGAGGTATTTTTGGTATTTAAAGTGGATTTTTAATAATACATAAATGAATAATTACATAAATGAACTATAACATAATTGTTTTCCAGCTCCTTGAACATGTTTGAATGCTATACAAATACACAACAAATAGAGCTAAAGTAAGTATACTTCCTCGTTGACATTTTAATTTTCCATTTAAATGTAATTAATGTTCACATAAAACCGCATGTGTTGGCAGACATGGCGTTCTGTCACAACTGCACATTCTCATTATAAAACGTCCTTGTTTATGGTCACAGGGTAATTTAAACATTGCCGCAAAATCAATTAACTTTAACGAAGGCAAAGGAAATTAAACTGCAAATCTTTGACGTCCCAATAAATGTTAATGAACTTTGAAACATTCGGGTTGAAAATGGACGGAGCGTCATCCACTTTAATGTAACTGTTATCAGTAAAAACGGATTAACAAAGGGTGTCACGATCTCGACACAAACTGGAGAACACAAATTCGCGACCCAGAGACACAAGCCTCATCCCAATACCCCTCCTCGACTCCTCTCGTCCCCTCGATCAAGACACGCCATGTTGAAGGACGTCCCAATAGCTGAAATGCACACGGAGGAGTCGAGGAGGGGTGCGGGAGGAGGGGTGAGGGAGGAGGGGTGCGGGAGGAGGGGTGAGGGAGGAGGGGTGCGGGAGGAGGGGTGAGGGAGGAGGGGTGAGGGAGGAGACGAAAGGGAGGATACACGCAAGCAGACTATGCGGAAGTGTTTTCACCACTCGCGTATATAAGCCCCGCCCCCACCTTCACAGCTGGTCCATTTCAACAGAGGAAAACCGATGAGTGGAAAAGCGTCACATAAATGTATAAGTGCTCACAGCTCCGTGGGAATTATTATGTGCAATTCATTTCTAAAAGGCTTTCACATTATTATAACTATATTTTTATTTAAATGTAGGCTACATTTTACACCAAAACGGAACACAAAAGCAGGACCAACCATCATACATTGAATTTCTTGACTAACAAGAGAAAGATTAATTAATTTAAATACATATTTAACCACAAACGGGCCGGTTCTAAAGGTTCTTCAGTTCAGCCCGACGAGAGGGGATACAGCTGTGCACATGTCATCATTAACAGACGTCGTTTAAGAGTGACGTTTGAGTGAACGAGGACATCCCAATTAATACCTGAGGACTCCTCTGTCCTCGAGTCACCTCCTCGTGTCTCTCGCTCGCATCTTACGGAGGCGGAGCTAAGATGCAAGGAAGGGAGGCGAGTGAGGGAAAGGAGGAGTCGAGGAGGGGTATTGGGATGAGGCTCTTCAATGTAACCAAAACATATATGGATGAACACAAATCCCTGTTAGCAGAGTAGATAACTGGTTTAACAAAAGACGCTCACAAGGAGGAAAAACTAAACGTAACAAAAATAGAACTTAAGATGATCTCTTAGTGGTTAATGTTAAGTTTACAAGAATGGGAAGATATCACATCCTGACTGGAATCGACCCTCTCTATGCTGAGGCCTGGCACGACTATACGTGGAAACGAACAAGACGAACTGACACGGGACAGTAACAGGGCCTGCAATGAGAGACAAGAGGTAAGTACAAAACAAAACAGGAAATGGAAATCGAGACATGACATGAAAGACATAAGTAGACCGACATGACGTGAAATAACATGAAATGACAGACATAACACATACACATAACTAACACATTTGACGAGACGCAACAAAAGTCATGTCTTCTGGTTATGAGACAGGAACTAAAGGTCAAAACACATGTTCTTGTCAGGGTTTAGTGCTAGTATCCTGTTAGCTGTTGTGTTTTAGTGTTTTGTCTATCGGTCTTTTGATGATAATTACTATACTCTCTCTCTCTCCAGGTGTCGGCACTTCCTGTCCGTGTTGCACCTGCTAGACTGATTGTTGTTCCCGCCCCTGATTGTGTCCACCTGTGCCCCATTATCTAATGTGTATATTTAATCCTTCTCTCCCTTTGTCTGGTGTTGGTTCGTTTTGTCTTGTCGTTATCTCCATGCCTGTGTGCCAGAGAACCATGTTACAAGACCTAGTAGAACCTAGTGATTCGATGTAGAATCTTAGTAGATCCTAGTAGTCATTATTGGATAGCTTGGTTTATTTACAATAAAGAATATTACCAAGCAAACGGAATCGAGCATCTGAGTTCTTACGAGGTCATCGTAGCAGTTCTAAATTTCAATTCAATTCAAAACCTTTATTTATCCAGGTGAAATCCCATTGAGATCAATGATCTCTTTTTCAGGGAGAGCTGCAGCAGTAGGTTCCACAAGAAGACATACAAACATAAACAACAGAACAACAAAAGGACATCACACAGCAAAATGTACAGGGATTACAATTTACATATCTAACCACATGTCCAGGTACCAACAGCATCTGAGTGAGTAGCTTCCAACCGAGCTTTAAAAACATGTAGTGGTACTAGCTTTTGCAGACTGTTCCAAGTTAGTGGAGCTGCACGTCTAAAAGCTTTCTTCCCTGAGACAGTCCTAGCACTTGGCACATTTAATAAAACCACAGCATGCGATCTCAGGCAATAAGTACTTTCAATTCGCGGAGAGATCAGGGAGCAGATATAAGATGGTAGTTTATCCAACATGGCTTTGTAAATGAAAAAGTACCAGTGACTGAGCCTCCGTACAGGAAGTGATGGCAAAACCGCCTTGGCATACAGGGTACAGTGAAGGGTTAATGCTTTACAATGTGTCAAAAATCTCAGAGCACTGTGATACGCAGCATCTAACTTGTCCAGGCAATTGGCAGGTGCATTCATATAGACCAGATCCCCAGAGTCCAGCACAGGTAAAAGGGTCACAGAGCCTTTTCCTGGCCTCAAGCGAGAAGCAGGACTTGTTCCTGTAGAAGAACCCTAGCCTAACCCTCAGTTTTTTTAGCAGGTTATTTACATGCAGTTTAAAAGAGAGACGATCATCAAGCCAGATACCCAAGGTATTTGTAACAGGTAACAACTTCAAGTTGTATTCCTTGCGTAGTTACAATATCTAAAACAGGCTCTGGTGTCTTTTTAGCTTTAGCTTTTGAAAAGAGCATTACCTTGGTTTGATCCACATTTAAAAGAAGCTTTAATTCAGAGAGCTGAGTCTGAATAGTGTTAAAAACAGCCTGTAATTTAACAACAGCCTCCTGAATGAGGGACCTGCACAGTACATCACAGTATCATCCGCATAAAAATGTAAAGTTGCCTCCCCTCCTTTCAGTAAAGGCAGGACATAAGCTGACTTTCACACTTTTGGAATTGTATTTGTGCTGAGGGAGAGGTTAAAAAGAGAAGTGAGAGGTGGAGCAATAAAATCTGCAGCTTTCTTTAAAAAGAAAGGTTCTACGTTGTCCGGGCCAGCCGGTTTCCTAGGATCTAGCTTAGATAAGGCTTCATGAACAACATCAACAGTAAAAGGAGTAAAACTGAAAGGGTTTTCCAGACCACGTTGTTCAGAGTCACCGACTGTAGTGTTCACAGAAGCAGAGTTAGTGACAGAATCAAACAGAGAGCCGCAGGACACAAAATGCTGATTACATTTTTTTAACATAGTAGCCCTGTCCGATATAGAGCCAGATGCTGTGGTAAGGCACGGAGGTAGCTCATTACGGATATCACCGGTGGATATATCGATGTTATGGCTGCATTTTCTAGGGTTGTTCAGATTCTTTGTAGTTACTGACAGATAATACTTAGATTTAGAACTTTTGATTTGCGATGTGAAGCTATTCCTTAGCTGCCTAAAACGCAGCCACTCTACCTCTGAGCCTGATCTCCTAGCCTTTGCCCAGGCCTTGTTTCTCTCATGAAGGAGACTAGACAGCTCAGCAGAAAACCAAGGATTGTCTCGTCCCTTTACTCTAAATGTACGCAGGGGTGCATGTCTATCAATGATCTCCATAAAACCAAGATAAAAATAAGACCATGCGGTTTCTACATCAGCACACAGATCGTTTTTACCCCAATCAAAATCAATCAATCATCATGCACATAACCCTGCTCCACAAAATGTTTTATGTCTCTCTTGATGATAATGCGAGGTTTAATCTTTTGGACCTTAGTGTCCCTAATTGTGGCTACAACACAGTGGTCACTCAGATCATTCGCAAATACTCCCACAGATGAGTATCTATGGGGAGCATTAGTTAAAATGAGATCAATTAGGGAGGATTTATTAGGGAACTAAATGTTAGGGCGAGTGACTGTCAACCATCTGAGTAACATTCAATAAGATACAAGTATCTTATTGGTTTTTAAAATCCTCTGACACGGCAGTTAACCAGTCCCAGTTTATTCTTAACATAAATGGCAACGCCACCACCTTTATTAGACCGGTCGGTACGATACACATTAAAACCATTTAAGGCAATGTCAGAAGCCAAAATAGATTTGTTTAGCCATGTTTCAGATAAGACAATGACGTCAGCGTCAGTTGAGCTCGCCCAAATGCGGACAAAATCTAGTTTACCTAACAGACTGCGCACATTCAAGTGGATGAAACCCAACCCAGACCTAGCTTTAAAATCAGCAGGAGTAGCGATCTGACTATTACTACTGGGCGGACCAGGGTTAGGTTGGACATTTCCTGACAGTAATAACAACAAAGCATCTTTTCCTCTGTTAAGCCCGAAGGTCCCCGCCGACGGGGACCCTGATCTTTTGTATACACACTCACACAAATATTTTTAATATTTTTTTAAGAATCTTTTTTTTATTTACATTTTTTTTTTTTTTTTTTTTTTAATGGAATGAATACCTATAGTGATTATTCAATGTAATACAATGATTTTTATAGTCTGGTATCTGAAAAAGGTCAAATGGCACTGATGGAACCAAATGTGCCCAAATGTGCCCAAAGCTTATTCCGCCTGGACTTTATTTTCATAAACCTCTCTAAAAAGGTCAAATGTCACTTGTTTTGCCTCAATCTTGATACAGGGTACTTATTATATGTTATGATTTGGATTCCTAAAGCTTTTAGGCTACTAACCCATCATTCAAGGTTGGTCTTCACTATAAGTAATGGGTTTTCTTTAGGCGGAGACAGGAATTTACATTTTTTTGCTATGTTCCATCTGAATTTACTCTGACACAGAAACATCTATATTGATTCTGACACTTCTACATCCAACTCACAGATGTAACCTTGCTTTGATAACAAAAAATATTCATATAAACCTTTTAGAAGTGAAGTTACAGTCATTTGTTCTGGGAATGTCATTTTCGAGCCTGAAACCTGAAAAACAGGCTCGGGGTTTAACAGGTTAAGCGACACACATACATTGTCATCTACTATCTAATATAATTATATCCCAACACATTGCAGAGTCGAGGCACTAAATACTAATATCGACCTGAACTTCAGCAGAATATGAGTTCATTTAAACAACATTTAAACAACCAGGAGATGTCTGTGAGATTCCTGCAGTTACTTGTGTTCTTACCATTTGATCTTTTATACTTTCTTTCTTTAGTCTCTATCATTCCTTCATTATTCCCATTCCTTTATTTCCCACCCTGGATTAGATGTGCCTCCTTAAAGACACAATGAAACTACATCCTTTAATTAACTTTTTTTTTAATCATTGCAGACTTTTAAACGATCTTCAACCTGAACCGACCCTCAGTCTGTCACGTTAAAATGTCAAAGTGATTACATCTATCTAGTGCTGTCCCTCATTATCATCATATTTACATATATTTATATTATGGAAAAAGGGCACAGAGAAGTATTAATAAAAATGTCAGCATGGGTGCTAAACCTGCGTAATTTGAGCGAGGTGTTGATTCTACGATTTAACAGCTGCAGGACAGTAAAAAGGAGCTGATCGTTTAAAATATATATTTTATGGTAGCCTATATACGAATATATATGAATACACACACACACACACACACACACACACACACACACACACACACACACACACACACACACACACACACACACACACATATAGGTTCACCTGCTGAATTAAAAAGAGAACAAATGAAGCAAAGAAAGTGAAAACCATAAAGCAGATTCAGGCAGTAGATATTCACACTTAAAGTGTTAGAGAACAGAACAGTTTACAGAGAAGAGATAACAGCTGATCCACTCAGAATTGTTATAAAGTCAGAATTCGAAAAAGGGATAATTTAGAAATAATTAAAAGTATATTAAAAGTCAGGAATTTAAAAAACGGGACATTTTGGGGGAAAAAGTCCATTTATTTTATTCCAAAAAGTCCATTATTTTTTACAAGTCGAATTGAAAAGAGGATGATTAGGGCCACGTGTGAAAAGGATAAAGGTCTCCTCGTCTTGTATCCGAACTTCACTTTTCATTTCAGATCAAATATTTCTGACTTGTTGCCCGAGCTCTTCTTCTTCCTCTCTGTAAATGTCTCAGGGTTCAAAGGTCAGGTGTCGTCGATCATCCCCACAGAGCAGAAGGTCTTTAATGACCCTGAGAGGGGCCATTGAGGAGAGTAACCTAGCAACAAGAAGACGTCTCTGTTAGCTACGATGCCGATGTGGAGGCTCTCCTTGACTCTCTTTTGAAGTAGCCGAGGAAAGAAATCGACTTGGAGTTCAGGCGTTCAGTATTTTGATCCCTCCGTGTCCGCAGAGTCTCGGTGTTACGTCCCAGCTGGTGGGGAAAAGAAAAAGCAACAGAAAACCAGTTGGATTTGGTAAATTAAAGTTCTTTAAAGGTCCCACGTCACGGCCATTTCTACTGATCATGACTCCATCGTTGAGGTCGACTAGAACAGATTCACATCGTTCAATGTTCCAAACTCGCATTGGTTTCTCACAGCATCTCTGTATGGTCTGTGTGTTCACTCTCTGTCCCACACGGCTTGTTGGAGCCCCCCATCCCTGTGAGCCCAGTGTGCTCTGATTGGTCGGGACGTTGCGACGCTCGTTGCTGCGATCTGCTGCGACGAGCAGACACAGCCGAAGTCAAAACAATAAGTGTGGCTTGATATTGAGTTAGAAAAAGGTTTATGGGTCTGAGGAGAGCATTTCTCCGCCATCCCAACGTAGTAGCCTGAAAAACGTTTACCCATTCAAACAGTCGTGGTACCTTGTTTGTTTGAAACATCATAAATACACAAACAACAATGAATACTGACAGGTTGTGTACCCGAATCTCCCGCTGGTCCAAACAAAGTAGGAACAGCATCGTTCTTCGGTGCCCTACGCTGAGCATATCCGGCATGCATCGCTGAAACGTGTGGGAAGCTTTGTTTCGTGAAAGGCTGGCAGAGGGCGTGGCCTCTGGGCGTGGCCTCTGGGCGTGGCCTCTGGGCGTGGCCTCTGGGCGTGGCCTCTGGGTGTCCCCACGTCAGAGAACCCAGGAAGTAAACAATGGAAAAAGAGAAATGTCCAACGAGGCGTTCTGGGGCAGCACAGACAGGTCTTCTCTGTGTTAGAGTTGTACTCCCTACAGGGTGCACTTTGAGGGTTTGAGACGCTGCAGACCGTTCCCATTAAAACCTTCGTAGCACAAGGGGACGGGTGACAACCGGAAAAGCATGACATGGGCCCTTTAATGAAAAACACTCAAAGTGAATGGCATAATGTCGATGCAGCCTGGAAGGAAACAAAGGCTGTGGATGTAATCAAAAAAGAACCAACAGAAGACAAAATACCAAATACACAACAACACAAACAATAAACCAAAACCTCACTGCTCAAGTGGGAATGATACTAAACCCAATTAGACTGTTAGAAACACAGCTGTTCCATGTGCGACTATTTAAGAGTGTTAACATACACATGGACTAAAGACACGAGTGCAGCAAAACTAAGTTCAGACGTGTGTCCTGACAAGCTGTGAAATAGTCGTGTTCGATGTTCACGTTGGTTTGTGGACGCATTCTTAATGTGGAGACATATGGATTTAGAGCAGAGCTGTTATACTGTTGCCTCTCATGCAGCAGTGACATTGGATCGTCCATGTGTTCCCTTTATCCTCTCAGACCGACTCAGCCTCGAAAGTGCTGTCACTCTTTTAAGGCTTGCTTACATTGTGCTAAAGCGAGGCGAGTTGATTTATACAGCAGCTTTTACATCCAAAACACTGCTGATAGGATCCTGCTGAGAGTCCCAAGCCAGCTGAGGACACCACAGACTGTGGAGTGCCCTCCCAAGCCAGCTGAGGACACCACAGACTGTGGAGTGCCCTCCCAAGCCAGCTGAGGACACCACAGACTGTGGAGTGCCCTCCCAAGCCAGCTGAGGACACCATACTGTGGAGTGCCCTCCCAAGCCAGCTGAGGACACCACAGACTGTGGAGTGCCCTCCCAAGCCAGCTGAGGACACCACAGACTGTGGAGTGCCCTCCCAAGCCAGCTGAGGACACCACAGACTGTGGAGTGCCCTCCCAAGCCAGCTGAGGACACCACAGACTGTGGAGTGCCCTCCCAAGCCAGCTGAGGACACCACAGACTGTGGAGGCTTTCAAAAAAGGCCTAAAAACGCATCTTTTTAGAATAGCCTTTAACTAGATTTTGAAACCCCACATTATGCCATGCCGGCACGAATGTCACAGCTTTTATTCTGTTGTTTTAATTGTTTTTAATTTGTTTTTTATTGTTTTTATTATTTTTGTTGTTTGTTTTGTTTCACTTTTTTTAAGTTTTAATTTTGTAGCACTTTGAGTTTTGTTTACGCAAATGAAAAGTGCGCTTATAAATAAAATATATTCTTATTATTAGCTTTCAACAGAAGGCAATTCAAAGTGCTTTATAC
This sequence comes from Chaenocephalus aceratus, assembly GCA_023974075.1. NCBI lineage: Eukaryota > Metazoa > Chordata > Actinopteri > Perciformes > Channichthyidae > Chaenocephalus > Chaenocephalus aceratus. Next base: position 51,029 of record JAMFTG010000247.1, on the reverse strand, counting down.
AACTAAAAAGACATTAAGAGCTTTAAGAAATAGTGCAGGGGAAGCATATAATAAATAATAAATAAAAGCAAGGATAGTTGTGTGTTATTGGTGAGTAAATAACAGTGTGTTATTTTGAAAAGAATAACAAATTAGAAGGAAAAAAAGATTTTAAAAATACAGATTTCAGTATCCTGAGGCTCTGAGCCCCATGTATTTTCCTCACAGACGGCAACACTAAAGGTCTACAATAAAGACCTACATTAATATTTGGGATGTTCTTGCCTTTAGATTCTCCCAATAAGTCCAAGTACAGAGGGTGACTCTGCTGTGAAAACACACATTTCCACCAAAAAAACGTTAGCATTCATGAAGTAATCTTCGTCATAACTAGCAAACTAAACATCATGTACATGTACTGCACAAATAATCAGAGATAAAAACTCATTACTCGCATAAAATGACATCAAAATGCATTTTAATGGCCAAATGAACCTTAAAATAGGCATTTTCCACCGAGAACAACACGAAGGTCGGCCATTGTTGTTGATCACGTGGTCTATGAAGGTCTATGGGACGCCCTGCCCGTAGAAGCCTGACGGTCAAGGGGTACCCTGTATGCAATAGAGTGACAGGGAGGGGCCCTGACCGTCCGACAATATGTGACGGGATGGGAGTGAGAACGTGTTGAGTGTGTGTGTGGGTGTGTGTGTGTGTGTGTGTGTGTGGGTGTGTATGTGTGTGTGTGTATGTGTGTTTTGTGTGTGTGTGTGTGTGGGGGGGGGGGGGGGGGGCACAGAGGGGCATAGATCAGTCCTCACATGGAGTAAACATGACATTTGAGAAGCCGGACCTCTGATATTCAGTGGGACATCTGTTTCATAATCTAAAGAGAAGTACGGTCTATCTTTGGCTGAATTGAAGCGTTCTCTGCAGGATGCTTGCTGTTTCAGATCTGTGTCTCCATGGTAGATTCATGTAAAGTGCTTTGGGAAAAAAGACGTCAGCTAACTGTTTTATAATGTAATACCGTCCGGGGTCACAGTGTTG
>JAMFTG010000247.1:0-45000 GCA_023974075.1 Chaenocephalus aceratus | reverse complement strand
AAGGGTTCCCGGAGTCAAGGCTCCCCGAAGTCAAGGCTCCCCGAAGTCAAGGCTCCCCGGAGTCAAGGCTCCCCGGAGTCAAGGCTTCCCGGAGTCAAGGGTTCCCGGAGTCAAGGCTTCCCGGAGTCAAGGGTTCCCGAAGTCAAGGCTCCCGGAGTCAAGGCTCCCCGGAGTCAAGGCTCCCCGGAGTCAAGGCTCCCCGGAGTCAAGGGTCCCCGAAGTCAAGGCTTCCCGAAGTCAAGGCTTCTCGTAGTCAAGGCTTCCCGGAGTCAAGGCTTCCCGGAGTCAAGGCTTCCCGAAGTCAAGGCTTCTCGTAGTCAAGGCTTCCCGGAGTCAAGGCTTCCCGAAGTCAAGGCTTCTTGAAGTCAAGGCTTCCTGGAGTCAAGGCTTCTTGAAGTCAAGGCTTCCCGGAGTCAAGGCTTTCCGAAGTCAAGGCTTCCCGAAGTCAAGGCTTCCCGGAGTCAAGGCTTCCCGGAGTCAAGGCTTCCCGAAGTCAAGGCTTCTTGAAGTCAAGGCTTCTTGAAGTCAAGGCTTCCTGAAGTCAAGGCTTCTTGAAGTCAAGGCTTCCTGAAATCAAGGCTTCCTGAAGTCAAGGCTTCCCGGAGTCAAGAGTTCTTGAAGTCAAGGGTTCCTGGAGTCAAGGCTTCCCAAAGTCAAGGCTTCTTGAAGTCAAGGCTTCTTGTTCCTCTGGAGGACAGGAATGCATAAGGACCTTATCACAAATGTTCCACTTGTCTCAGTGGTCTTCACAGTGTGGACAGCATATCAGTATGACAATATGACACCCTCTGTCCTTAGACCCTCTATCCTTAGACCCTCTATCCTTAGACCCTCTGTCCTTAGACACTCTGTCCTTAGACACTCTGTCCTTAGACCCTCTATCCTCAGACCCTCTGTCCTCAGACCCTCTGTCCTTAGACCCTCTGTCCTTAGACCCTCTGTCCTTAGACCCTCTGTCCTTAGACCCTCTGTCCTTAGACCCTCACATCGTACAAGGAAACACTTCCAGAGAAAACCCACAGTTTAAGGGAACATGGGAGAAACCTCAGGGAGAGCAGCAGAGGAGGGATCCCTCTCCAGGACGGACAGACTGCAATAGATGCCGTGTGGAAATCCAAGAGATAATACATGTGCAGCATTGAAGTCAATAATGAGTCAGTGAGAAGAGACTGATGCTGGGATTCATGTTTTTATTTGTTTATTTGTTTATATGTTTATTTGTTTATTTGTTTATATGTTTATTTGTTTATTTCACGCATGGCAGTTAGTTTAAAACAAAACATGTACACTTGTACCGGTTGTTTTATAGCACATGGTGGAAAGGAGCAGGAAGAAGAACGTCTTATTCGATCGGCCCATTCAAACAAATGGAACTCTGCAAAGTGTGTACGAGCCTTAAGTATGTTGAACGTCTGACAGAGGACGCGGTTTGACTTTCCACCGTGTTTACGTCCTTTCCTCATCGAGTGCAGCTTAAAGACGCCATTACACACCCTGTCCGTCCTATGAATCATGTTCAGATCCGCTGACCTCCTGTCAACAAAACACTTCTCTGACACTTCTCTCTGTCTGTCTGTGTGTGTGTGTGTGTGTGTGTGTGTGTGTGTGTGTGTGTGTGTGTGTGTGTGTGTGTGTGTGTGTGGAGATGTCGGCCTGATAACAGATGGTGGACTCGTGTCAGTCAGTGTATGAATCTGACCTTTCCCTGACCTTCTGCTGGGGCTCTGCCTCCGTCAGGTTAATGACCTGTCAGACATGTCACACACACACACACACACACACACACACACACACACACACACACACACACACACACACACAGCCAAGAGACCAGGTCAGGTCAAAGCTGAGGCCGGTAAATGTCTTCTGGTTGGTTTTCAGGAGATGCTTCAAAATCTTCAATTATTTCCAATCCTTAAGGCTCAAAGAAAAACCTACTTTCGTCCGAATTGGACACACGGTGGATCAGCTCGTCGATCTGATGTCCAACAGCTCCAGAGGGTCCTAACAGTTAGACAAACAACTACAGCCAATAGGGAAGGTTTGTGTCCGTGAAAAGTAGATCCGAGAAGCTTCCCAACATGGGGAAGCACTTTGAAAAGATGCTTGTGGTTCTGTAATTTCTTGCATGATTTTAATTGGTTCATTTGCTGTATGTCCTGTACTGCATGTTGCTCTGTGGGAGGAGCCTGAGACGCAGCTCTGCATGGCCACGCCTACTCGAACGTGCACACGGTGATAACGGCTTGCATCTGAACTTCCACATCGACTCTTTGTTTACATATCCATGACTCGAGATGAAGCGGGTTGTTGATCCATCTCTTTCCCAGGAGGAGGAGGAGGAGGAGGAGGAGGAGGAGGAGGAGGAGGAGGAGGAGGAGGACGAGGAGGAGGAGGAGGAGGAGGAGGAGGAGGAGGGGACAGAGAGAGAGAGGAATCTGCTGCGTATCTTTTTGATAACCAGCCAACAGAAAGCGGGACCTTGGCACGAGTTATATATACTGTATATATATATATATATATATATACTGTATATATATATATATACTGTATATACAACGTGTTTCCATGCTGCTCCGTCCTGTTCCTGCTTCCCTCAGACAATCTTCATCTGCACCGGCCTCTGTTGGGAAATACAGGGAGTGCACACACACACACACACACACACACACACACACACACACACACACACACACACACACACACACACACACAGACAGATTCTCTCTGGGTTGCTGAGCCAGTGCAAATGTGTTAAAAAGCATCCTCTTGCATTTTGGGATGCAGTGTGATTCTGATGATGCGATAACTCTGGACCACCATCTCTGTGTGTGTGTGTGTGTGTGTGTGCGTGTGTGTGTGTGTGTGTGTGTGTGTGTGTATTTTGTAAATTGTGTAATCTGTATTATCCTTTGTGTAATCTTGAATACGTAGTTCTGCTTCTTAGGTAGCGTGCATCTGCTCTGTTCTGCCGTAGCGATGCCATCGAGGGTTCTGACTCCGAGCGGTCGGGTCAGGGCTCGACGTGTGATTACGATGAATCTACAACGACACATGGACACGATGATAGAAGCTGAAGATGATTGAGGGGCTTCGAGACGGAGAGGCGTGACAGACAGGAAGCTCTCCAACATGGCGGCGGAGCTGGAGCCAGGACTTCCTCCGGGCTCCAAATCAGACACACATATGCATTCAAAGCAAAGGTCCTGCCTAATATGCTTCTGAGTAAACAGATGAGTACAGATACTCAAGTAGAATACTTAAAGTACAATGTTGAGGTACTGCGTTATACTTCCTCCCCACTGCACGTATTCAACACATTATTTAGAATATGAATCAGTGAAGATGAATCAATGAATGAAGAAGGATTATCGCTTCAATCCGAGCGTCAGGACGTCTCCAGGACGACGGTGGGAAAGAAGCCCGTTCCCTCCGGCTGTGTGCATGTTGCCATGGTTTCCTGATCCACTGAAAAGTCACTGCCAGTTTACTTCCTGTCTGTCTTCTTCTTCTGTTCCCTTAAGTCAGGGGGGTCAAACTCAAGGCCCGGGGGCCAAATCCGGCCCGCGACTTCATTTCATGTGGCCCACGAGAGCTCTGAAAGAATATAATATGTTTACTACACGGGGATGTACAGAAGCACGATGTCAGACATGGAGCACGATGTCCATACGTGGAGCATGATGTCCAGACGTGGAGCACGATTTCCATACGTGGAGCACGATGTCAGACGTGGAGCACGATGTCCATACGTGGAGCACGATGTCCATACGTGGAGCACGATGCGTCTCACACGGTGTTCTTCAGAATATGCCTTTCTTCTCAGAGTGTTTCTGGATGAAAGCATTTCTCAGGTCCTTGTTGAAATAAACAAGTAATGATACTCAGTGGTTCAGTCCTCAAGTCCTTCAGCCCTTCAGTCCTCCAGTCCTCCAGTCCTCCAGTCCTCCAGTCCTTCAGTCCTCCAGTCTTTCAGTCCTCCAGTCCTCAAGTCCTTCAGTCCTTCAGTCCTTAAGTCCTTCAGTCCTTCAGTCCTTCAGTCCTCCAGTCCTTCAGTCCTTCAGTCCTTCAGTCCTTCAGTCCTTCAGTCCTCCAGTCCTCCAGTCCTCCAGTCCTTCAGTCCTCCAGTCCTTCAGTCCTCCAGTCCTTCAGTCCTTCAGTCCTTCAGTCCTTCAGTCCTCCAGTCCTTCAGTCCTTCAGTCCTCCATTCCTCCAGTCCTTCAGTCCTTCAGTCCTTCAGTCCTCCAGTCCTTCATTCCTCCAGTCCTCCAGTTCTTCAGTCCTCCAGTCCTTCAGTCCTTCAGTCCTCCAGTCCTCCAGTCCTCCAGTCCTCCAGTCCTCCAGTCCTCCAGTCCTCCAGTCCTTCAGTGCTCCAGTCCTTCAGGAGCCAGTCGAGTCAGACTGAGGTTCATCTCAGAGAAGAGAAGAGATGATTTCCATCTGCAGTCCTGAGGCAGGAACACAACAACATTGGATTGTTTATTATTTTTAATTGGGCTTTCTCTATACTAATTATGATTGTGTGTGTGTGTGTGTGTGTGTGTGTGTGTATGTGTGAGGTGTGTGTGTGAGAGGTGTGTGTGTGTGAGAGATGTGTGTGTGTGTGTGTGAGGTGTGTGTAATGTGTGTGTGTGTGTGTGTGTGTGTGTGTGTGATGTATGTGTGTGAGGTGTGTGTGTGTGTAATGTGTGTGTAACTCCCTTACTGACGTAACTGCAGTCCTTGTAACTCAGCTACTCGTCAGCTATCTGCTGGTTTTGTAGTGAATCCAAACCGTGCACTTTGTTCACAAGCGGAAATTGACAGATCGTTGGAAACAAGTTAAAAAGTTATCTTGAATAAATACTTGATATGTTTTTAGTTTTAACAGCGAGAGTAAACCTGATCTCCTACCTTTCTTTGTGATCTTCATGGAACACAATGTCATGAGGCTTGAGACTAAATCTTTCCCACGAACGTCCTTTCATATGGGCTCAGAACAGTCTCATAATACACACCTGCACACGGAAGGATTCAAACTTGTATTTCCGGATCCATACTTGTGTTTTTCAATGCACACACAAATGTATTCCGTTTCATATACATGTAAATAAATTCCAAATACAGAAAAAAGTTTTACATGTGTATTTTTGATCCTCACATATTTGTTTCCCGTTTAAATCCCCTGAACCTGCAAACACAAACCGCTTTCTGTGCACGGATCGCTTTGCATTCGTGTGTGGGTGTTTTGAGACTCCCCTGACGGTCAGCCGATTCGTACTTGTAATTTTTTCTATCTATAGCCAATCAGATGTCTCCTTCATTCTAAGCCAATCACATGAGCGCGCCCCCACGAGGGTAAGATTACTTCATATACGCATTTTGCGCAGTCCGGTCAGCTCGCTAAACAGAGGGCGGAGCATCAGGCTCATGCAGAGCAGCGTGTCTCCATCAGACTCAGCAGCTGATCTGATCTCTCTCTCTTGTCCGGTTACTTCACTCGCGTTCATGTCCATATCGATCAGATCCAGCTCTCCTGATCGGCCTTTATAGAGAGCACCGATCAAACTATTAAGAGTGAATATCGGCCGATAATGACCGGCAGGGCTCCCCCCGTTGACAGTTCACTGTCTAGCACTGGCTTCGTAGTGCACTGATCGATCAGGCTAAGCTAGCCTGTAGCTGCTCCCTCCACACTCACAACAACTTCATACAGACATAAATAAAGCAGCTGTATTCGCCACACAGGAAACACACATTTAAAAACGGTTTTTGCCTGCCGTTTTTGTGTACACAAGCATTCATCAATGGTTTGGAAAGTGGCGCTGTACCTTAATAATATAAAGGCTTGTATTTGCGTGCATTTCCTGTTCGGAAAGTGGCGCTGTACTGAGAGTGGAGGTGTCCTGAGATTAGCGCCTGCAGGCTCCATGGAGCTGTCAGCTCCGGACTGCGCAACATGCGTACATGAAGCTCTACGTCATGAACGCAAGAAATACAAGTGTGAATCCTTCTGTGTGCATGTGTGTATTATGAGACTGTTCTGAGCCCATACTTTCAAAGGTCGCCAGCCGAACACCTGCTTCGCTCGGAAGGATGCGAAGCTGCAGACCAATGAAACGCAGCCATTATGGTTCCTCACGCTCTCCTCTCTCTCCTCTCAGTCGTCAGCAGATGGATTCGCGCCTCGGCTGTGGAGGGACATGTTTAACGATGTGAACGTCTCGTTGTTTTCATCAGCCAATCAGAACAGACCTGTGTTGTAACGCGCTCTGTAATCACACACATGTTTTCCTCGGCGCTTCCTCATTTCACCAAAGTAAGATCATTATTCATCCTGTTCTGCAGAGAGGCAGGATGACTGATTGGCTCTGCGTGAGCAACATGGCATACTGTGACGTGGTGAACAAGAGACACATCTGTCAACATGGAGACGAGCATCTTGAGGGCAACAGAAGGTTAGGAGAGGAAGGAACTGTATGTATGCTTCTAGTCAAAAACTTGCATGATATATTTTCAGTTTACTTTGCAGAATAAGAAATATGTGAGAACATGAAATACAGTGCTTTGTTTCACAGTAAATTAAACCAACCCACAGTAGCTATACAGCTTGCTCTATCGCAGCCAGAGACAATATTAAAATGCATCTTAAGTGCTAATGCATCTTAAGTGCTAATGCATCTTAAGTGCTAATGCATCTTAAGTGCTAATGCATCTTAAGTACTAATGCATCTTAAGTGCTAATGCATCATTAATAATAACCTGATATAATAGTATATAATAAAGCGGCAACAACAGAGCCCAGCTGGACCGGTGTCTACATACACTGAACATAATATAAACGCAACACTTTTGTTTTTTGCTCCCATTTTTCATGAGATTAACTCAAAGATCTAAACATTTTCTATTTACACAAAATAACCATTTCTCTCAAATATTGTTCACAAATCTGAAAGAATGTGTGATAGTGAGCACTTCTCCTTTGCCGAGATAATCCATCCACCTCACAGGGGTGGCATATCAAGATGCTGATTAGACAGCATGATTATTGCACAGGTGTGCCTTAGGCTGGCCACCATAAAAGGCCACTCTGAAACGTGCAGTTTTGCTTTATTGGGGTGGTCTGGGGGGGTCCGAAAACCAGTCAGTATCTGGTGTGAGGGGTAGGATTAGGGTTAGGGGTAGGGGTAGGGTAATAGGGTTAGGGTTAGGGTTAGGGTTAGGGGTTAGGGTTAGGGGTTAGGGTGAATCAAGTGGCCCATGGTGGTGGTGGGGTTATGGTATGGTATGGGTATGTAATGGACGACGAACACAGGCCACTCGATTCACAACATTACCCTAACCCTATCGCTAACCCTAACCCTAACCCTACCCCATACCCCTCACACCAGATACTGACTGGTTTTCGGACCCCCCCAGACCACCCCAATAAAGCAAAACTGCACGTTTCAGAGTGGCCTTTTATTGTGGCCAGCCTAAGGCACACCTGTGCAATAATCATGCAGATTCTTTCAGATTTGTGAACAATATTTGAGAGAAATGGTTATTTTGTGTTTATAGAAAATGTTTAGATCTTTGAGTTCATCTCATGAGAAATGGGAGCAAAAACAAAAGGGTTGCGTTTATATTTTTGTTCAGTGTATGTGGAGATTACCCTGCTCAACACAACGCAGTATTTTCTGCATTAATCCAAAATATCATGGAGAAATCCCATTGGACCAGGGAGATGGTGCCTTCAGGGACCAACACAGAAATACGACATCCCTGTCCCACTTTATTATGAGACAGGAGACTCTTTCAGGTCTGTTAAATGTCCGGCTGTTTAAAGGGTTGTTGTTTGTCATATTGAAATATCCTCCGTTCTTCCTGTCTCTGCAGAAGTAAGGGTAATGAGAGCAGGATGTGTTTTTAGGGAGTAAATCGATAGATATCAAAGAAGCACATCTCATTTTCTTCTCTCCTTTTCAAAGCACCACCATAAAGCAGATAGATCCCACAGTTCTCGCCCAGTCCTTTAACGTTCATAAAAAGTGGACAGCTAAAGTCTGTTAACAAGAGAAGCTGAATATCTTTTAGAGCCCCCATCGGAGAGACGTTCAGATGTGACGCCCTGTAAAAGCCCGCTGCTGCGAGGAAGTGAGCCCTGAAGACACGTAAAGAAGTACAGTGTATAATTATTCAGAATGAGTGCAGCGATCGGCAGAGCTGCTCAATAAAAAGTTCAACCTGCGGGAGTTTTCCATCTCATCTTTCACGCTGAAGACTTTCTCTGAAGCAGAAAGAGAGTCAGCTGTCGCAGAGCCAGTAAATGCTTTTAGAGAAATGTCGCATTCGGAGATAGAAGCTGTGGAAACCTCCCCGTGCTGCAAAACAAACATTCTGCTGCGAGTCTGTGAGGACTGGAAAGGCAGGATGACATTCAGCCGCAGCGTTTGATGCATCCATAAAGATGAGCGTCATATGTGAGGTGTTTTTAAAAGATAACACCTTCGCGTTTTCAGGTAAGCTTCAAGGATGCGTTTGGTAAATATCTCCAGAAAACACTTTCCCTCCAGCAGGAAAAGCTTTTCACTCGAAATCCTTTTGATCTTCAACGTTCGATGCTGATTGAGTTGGTTCAAAGCATCGTCTTTGCACAGAGTGCGAGTACTAACACAGCGAAATACAGTACGCACCAGAAAACTACATTTTCATGGTCTTAGTCCTCGGTTTTTTCTGCTTTGTACTTACTCAATCATCATCAAACGCTATTTTTTCACACAGTGACGTCACGAGCTACCCACAATGCAACACGCGCCATATATATATATATATAAATACGCCATTTTCATGGAGGTGCAAATATCCTGGAGGTGCTAATATAAACAGCTACCTAACGTAGCCAGGCAGAGCGCACTAGGTTTTTTTTCTGAATTAACGACCGAAGAAATCGCTGCATGTCTTCGGATTACATCTCTGGACTTGAGGGGTGTGCTCGAGGTCGTTACCAGAGTAAACTAGAGCTGTGTGGGTTGTCCCGATTGCCCTTACAGACTGATGTAGATGTATGGAAAAACGACAGTGGCCTTCGTCGATTTTGGCTGCATCTACGTCTATCTTCTGGAAACACCAGGTGAATACCCCACTTGTCACAATAATATTATCATGCCATTGCATATATGTTGTATTTTAGAGTTGACTAGATATTTATTAAGGCAATAGACTATGATATTCAGTACAGGAAGCTTAGCAACAACCTAAACGGTGTACGGCTGCTTGCACCTCGCGTAAAACGGCGGATACCGGAAGTACGGGTTTGCGCTCGGCCCAATACCCGTATGTGTGGGTGAAGGATGGACATATTTGTTCTTCAAAACTAGTTGTTCTTCCATCATTTTAGACGAGATGACGACAACAGCAACGACGTCAATAAACAGTAACTGGGACCAAATCAACTTTTCTACGTCTGTGATGGGTATTACAGTATCCCAATATGACGATGTTGACCCTTTCTGAAAACTCTTTGAATCGGCCATAACAGCATGGACTTGTTTCCATCAAACTGGAGAACAGTTTCCCGACGAAGTGACATCCTGAAGTTGGGTTTTTTTCGCCCTAATTTGCATTGAGCATGTGGGGTCTATGGACACCTCTAGGGGAATTGTAATATAAATGTATGTCTTATATCTTGTGCTCTAAGAACTGCGAAAACATGTTGACACCAGAACACGATTTCCCAACTATCCAAAGAACAGATTCTGAGTCAATACGTGACAGATGTCAGGTTATGTATTATTTGTGACGATATACATTGTATTGGATGTCTGAGGTCTTAAATGCCCGAAATCAAAAGCTCCTGTTTTCCTGAGACGTCCAGAAATGATAAAATACGCAACAAGCAGGCTCCCATGATTGAAAGTCAATCCCAAATCAAAATGCAGTGTTTAATCCTCGAGCAAATGTACTTTCAAGAGTCTTGAACATCCTGTATTGTCTTCAGTGGTTGTGATGTTTTCCTGAATGTTTGTTACCTTGTCCTAAAACCTCTTGGACCCTTCGCTTCTTGGGTTCAGGAGGTGGATGAGAAGTTGTATATCTGCATGTTAGACGGAGCTAATTGGCTCAAACCGGGCCAGATGGGTCATCACTAACGAGCAGTCGGGAGAGCGCTTTCTTTCGTGTTTTCGTGGAGAGTCCTTCACCACTCACCGTTAAATAATTCAAACTGTGTTTAAAATAATTTCTTTCAACTACATTGACTGAAAGATTCTGACGGCTGAAAAAGAACATTTGACACTGAACTAAATAAAGGAAAAATCTGACAAATATCACTAAATCTCAACAAAAATGTTAAAGTGTAACCAAGAGGCATGTGCGTCTTAACAGTATAACTAAATAATGTTAAAAAAAGCCTTTTTTTTAATCCAGTTTTAATTAAATGCGGGTATACATGCATTTAGTTTTACTTGCCTTTATTGGGAATAACACCCATATTATCTACATATTTATGGGATGCCAGCTCTAACTACTAAGTTATATGTGACACATATATTCGTTATCATTGAAGGGGTTTAAAAAACTGACATTTAACTTCGGAGTAAGACAAAAAAAATGAATTGCTGACAAAACATTTTGACCAACTTATTAGGACTTTGAATAAAACTGGACTCAACATTGAAGTATAAAAATGACAAAAACTAAAAACCAATATGCATTTATATCTAAAAGACCTGCCAAAATTTGAACTTATCCACATGTGAGACGGTAAAATAGGCTCTTGTTTTCCTGCACTTTTATTTAAATACTGTATAAATGCAAAATGCTGCACTTGCTTGTGATATGAAAGCGAGACTTATCTCTGAGAACAGGTGCTGTGTGGGCGAACGTCTTATAATCAGCGTTGGCTCATATTCAAGACGGCATATGGTGATGCACAAACTGAATTATTTTAGCACTAACAGGAAATGATTCATACGTCAACTGATGTTATACAAACTAACTCAGTGGATTTCTTTGTGTTTGAGGATGAGGATTGACAAGTTTTAACGCTCGGGGAGTATTTTGTATTTTGTTGTTGGACACTGGCGTCGTGGGGTATGGAGGGATTAGTTTTAAAAAAGGCGATTTAAAGATCAGTCAACATGCATTGTCATGAGAGAGAATCGTAGGAGTATATTGCTTTTTGGTAATCAAATGACTTTGTAATGTCTTCAAAAGAGCAAGGCAGTAAATCAAGTATACAGTATATACAGAGGAATAACAAAACATAAAAAACACCTTAAGTAAAGTAAAAAAAAGGGAACTACAGCACGGTCACATGACTTCACGTCACCACCGCTAAGCTAAAGGTGGCTAATGTTGGGCTATAAAGGAACTACAGCACGGTCACATGACTTCACGTCACCACCGCTAAGCTAAAGGAGGCTAATGTTGGGCTATAAAGGAACTACAGCACGGTCACATGACTTCACGTCACCACCGCTAAGCTAAAGGCGGCTAATGTTGGGCTATAAAGGAACTACAGCACGGTCACATGACTTCACGTCACCACCGCTAAGCTAAAGGAGGCTAATGTTGGGCTATAAAGGAACTACAGCACGGTCACATGACTTCACACCACCACCGCTAAGCTAAAGGAGGCTAATGTTGGGCTATAAAGGAACTACAGCACGGTCACATGACTTCACGTCACCACCGCTAAGCTAAAGGCGGCTAATGTTGGGCTATAAAGGAACTACAGCACGGTCACATGACTTCACGTCCACCGCTAAGCTAAAGGCGGCTAATGTTGGGCTATAAAGGAACTACAGCACGGTCACATGACTTCACGTCACCACCGCTAAGCTAAAGGTGGCTAATGTTGGGCTACAAAGGAACTACAGCACGGTCACATGACTTCACGTCACCACCGCTAAGCTAAAGGTGGCTAATGTTGGGCTATAGAGGAACTACAGCACGGTCACATGACTTCACGTCACCCTCGCTAAGCTAAAGGCGGCTAATGTTGAGTACAATAGTTGCAACTGTAAATTATTCTGACTGTGTGGAAGTTGATTATTTTGCAATAAAAGTTTTTTTAACGGATCCAGCTCCATGTCGAACTCAAGAGAACTCAGTAGGAGTGAAATAAAGACGTGTGGTGCTTTAACAGCCAGCTGAACAAAGACCTGAGGATAACGAGACATAAACTCGACAAGAAAAGATTAAACCACCAGCGTTACTGATTCCATGTCTGAAAGGAGCTGTTAGAAAGCAATTATTCCTGCTCCTCTTTTCATTCTGGAGAACTAATAATGACTGAATCTCTTCATTAGGTGTGGATCTGCGGCTTTATCGGCCCCAATTTGCTGCTGCTTCTCTCTTCCTCCCAGAGACATTCATTCACAGCCGCTTCCTTCCTGCCTCCGGATGTTTCTTCTCTTAATAACTGTGTTGTTTTTGTCTTTATCTCCAAAACAGCCCCCCCCACTGTGTCTAACACACACACACACACACACACACACACACACACACACACACACACACACACACACACACACACACACACACACATCAACCTTCCCTGTTACGTTGACTCTGAGATGTGTGTTAGCATCCCCACCCTGCAGGCTTAATTTGGAAATCAGATTCGTACGCATTTGTCCAACCAAATGAGGTTCAATGAGAAAAACAGATTGCACAGTTTAGCTCAAGATTATCAGAATACCGTTTACGCCTTTAGATACACAGTCTTTCATGTATAATTGTGTGTTTTTTTACATTAAATACAACAACAAACCTTAATTGCAAGTCTGCTGCCTGCTTATTCCAGCTTACGGTCTACATTTGAGAGGCGATGAATTAACATATCCAAATAATAGGTGTTTCCCCTCTCCTGAGTTATTAAGGTTATTGTGCACACGAGTGATTAACATTTTTATTTAGCCATTATCTCGTTCAGTGGACGCATAACGCCGTATGTGTATTTCGAACGGGAAAGGGCTGTACACATCACACATGCATGGTATCTCTCATGCTGTTCATTACGCTGAAGCTTCTCCTGTGTTCAGCCTGATCATTATTCGCTCTCTTGACTTTTATTTGGGAAAGATTTTGTATATTTTGAAATGGTTCCTGCAGAAATGCATGGAAGTAGTTGAAACGTTGTGTTAGCTTCCCAAATGTGCTTCAAATGTACATTAGTTTTACGTGGTTCTTCACGTGGTAGAAAACATTTCAATAAGTGCATTTTGTGTGAAAGCAAAGAGAGATTATTCATAGTTTTGTTTCTCTGACTGCATGAAGACTTCCGTTTGGATGTACCATCATCTAATCGGAGATACACAACACTTACTTTTCTTTTATGTTTCTCTGGTCCACAATGCCATCCGGCACCTGAATGCAAGTTAATACAAATGTGCTTTTACTCGTGTCATCTCCTCGCGTCCAATTATAGTCTCCTGGATGGACGACAAGTTGATGGGAATATGTATTATATTTTTCCTCAGTTGTCTTTATGGCCTCTGAAGCCCCTCAGTGTGTGTCAGTGTGTATCAGTGTGTGTGGTGTGTGTGTGTATGTGTGTGTGTGTGTGGTGACCGTACAGACCAGTAATTACCCCCGCTGTAATGAAGCCCGCGGCGTAACGAGCCGAGGAACGACTGACCTTGACAGTTGTCTCTTCTCGTCGCCGCCCCCCTCGAAGGTTTCCTCAGAGGTCATTAGGATGCCGGCAATCTGCAGACACCTGATCAGGAAACACTTATCTCGCACATCCTGTAAATACTGAGGGTCCTGGTTCAGAGTGAGAATCGGAAACAGGTTTCTTACCAGGTAGGTTGGCACTTACGAGTAGCTTGGCTCTGTCTGTATACCAACTGAAAGATTGACAATAAAGTTGACTTTGAACTCCGGTTACAACGTTCTCCAAATGCATAACGGGGTAAACCGGTGGCACCGTCACCATGTTGTGCAAACACATCATAACGACACCATCAGGGGGTTCACACCATCAGGGGGTTCACGATGTGAGTTCAACTCTGCAGCGTTTTCTGCAGCTACAGGAATACATGCTCAAGAAATGATTTGATTTTGTTTGAGAGATGCAAGACTTTCTCACACAATTAGCTTGACCGTTTTACGAGGTGTATTCCCTTCTGATTGTACAGAGTGTGTGTGTGGTGTGTGTGTGTGTTATTGTGTGTGGTGTGTGTGTGTCACCCTCATGACCTCGCCAACCAGTAATGACTCCGTGTGATAAAACAGAGTCATTAGGGCGCTGAATTCGAGGCCAATTAGGCGGCTAATGAAGCCCGAGGTGAAACGAGGAGCAGAGGAGCGACAAACTCTCGCAGCGACTGACCCTGATAACCTCCTTCATGTAGTCGCCTCCCAGCCTGATTTCACACACACACAACACACACACACACACACAAAACACACACACACACACATACACACACACACACACACACTCACACACACACACACACTCAGTGAACTCTCTCGAGGGTGATGAAAGTAGGTTTTGGCGACCCCTCCTCCTCTGCTGTTGTATTATGTTCAGACACTGTGTGTGTGTGTGTGTGTGTGTGTTTGTGTGTGTGTGCGTGTGTGTGTGTGTGTGTGTGTTGTGGCGTGCATTTGTGTGTGTGTGTGTGTGTGTGTTTGTCCACCGGTCCACTAACAATAGATCCATTGTATTTGTCACTTCAAGTCGTAAAAGGTATGTACAACTCCACGGAAATGCAGTCCCGTCAGCACCTTCAATTTATTACCTATAAAGAACACACCTCTGACTTTATTCGACTACGTCAGATCGGCGTATACACAGAAAGCACATCGTTATCCAGGAATGACCAAGTTCCGTGAAAACAAGGGGTTCCTGACGTCCAAAGTTAGCCATGGAGTGCCACAGGGCTCAGTGCTCGGACCTATTTTGTTCACATTATATATGCTTCCGTTCGGCAATATTATAAGGAATCATTCTGTTAAACTTTCATTGTTATGCGGATAATACTCAACTATATTTATCAATCAAGCCTGATGAAATTAATCATCTAAATAAAATTCAAGACCGCCTTAAGGACTTAAAAACGTGGATGACCTTAAAACTTTTTGATGTTAAACACGACCAAAACTGAAGTTATTGTACTTGGCCCGAAGAAATCTACGAAACAAATTATCTAAAGATATACTAACTATGGATGGCATTAATTTGGCCTCCAGTGAGACTGTAAGGAATCTTGGTGTTATATTTGATCAGGATTTATCCTTTAACGCCACATAAAATCAATTCAAGGACCGCCTACTTCCATCTACGTAACATTGCAAAATCAGGCATATCTTGCCTCAAAACGATGCAGAGAAACTAGTCCATGCATTTGTTACTTCTAGGCTGGATTATTGTAACTCTTTATTATCAGGGAGTACCAAGAAGTCAGTCAAGTAGCTTCAGCTGATTCAAAATGCTGCAGCTCGTGTACTAACCAGAGTTAGGAAAAGGGACCAACATTACTCCTGTTCTGGCTGCCTTACACTGGCTCCCTATAGAACACAGGATAGAATTTAAAGTTCTTCTTCTCGCCTACAAAGCCTTAATGGGCATGGCGCCATCTTACCTTAAAGAACTCATTATACCCTGCTGGCCTACTAGGGCATTGCGTTCCAAGAATGCAGGGTTGTTGGTTGTTCCTAGAGTCTCTAAAAGTACAATGGGAGCCAGAGCCTTTTCTTTATCAAGCTCCACATTTGTGGAATCAGCTTCCAGTTTGTGTTCGGGCGGCAGACACCCTATCCGTTTTTAAGAGTGCGCTTAAGACCTTCCTTTTTGATAAAGCTTATAGTTAGGGCTGATTAGATTCAGCCCCTAGTTTTGCTGATATAGGCTTAGTTTGTCGGGGGACATCTTACTTCTTCCTTCTCTCTGTCTGTACCTGTGTACTCTCATGTTCCCATTAAACCCAGCTTCCCCAAATGTCTTTCTTTTTGGTGTCTATATACGCTGGGATCCGGGAGTCGTGGCCTCTGGTCTGGATCATCGGTCCTGGATGGATATCCTCGTGATTCATCTTCCTATTATACACACATGCATTTCCAAACATCTGGACTACCTATGTGCAAATGTATTATCTTTTCAATTTTACACACGGCATCGATTGCACGTCTGTCCGTCCTGGGAGAGGGATCCCTCCTCCGTTGCTCTCCCTGAGGTTTCTCCCATGTTCCCTTTAAAACTGTGGGTTTTCTTCGGAAGTTTTTCCATGTACGATGTGAGGGGTCTAAGGACAGAGGGTCTAAGGTCAGAGGGTCTGAGGACAGAGGGTCTAAGGACAGAGGGTCTAAGGACAGAGGGTCTAAGGACAGAGGGTTCGAGGACAGAGGGTCTTGAGGACAGAGGGTCTAAGGACAGAGGGTCTGAGGACAGAGGGTCTAAGGACAGCGGGTCTAAGGACAGAGGTCTAAGAGGACTAGAGGGTCTAAGGACAGAGGGTCTAAGGACAGAGGGTCTGAGGACAGAGGGTTAAGGACAGAGGGTGTGTATTGTCATACTGATATTCTGTACACACGTGAAGACCACTGAGACAAATGTAACATTTGTGATATGGGCTATAAATAAACATTGATTGATTGATGATTGATATAGCCGCACCAGAAATGACCACTTTATCACATTTGTGTTTCTATTAGATTTCTTGTTTTTATATGTCATGTCTGCACCGCGACAACAAGGCAAATTGCTAGTATGTGCGAACCTACCTGGCGATAAACCTGATCCTGATGAGCACATCTCAGCAGAGCATCAAAGCACCCCTCGGGACCCGACAGAGTGCATGTAGAGTATTGTCATGTCCTTCTCAGGAGCAGCTTCATAGTGCAATAAAAACCCCCGCTATCTTTCTTGAGCGAGTTTGTGAGATCTCCGGGGAAATGTTTCCGACTCGCAGCGGCTCCTCTAACATCGCCGAAACAAGATCAGAGAGGGACATGTTGCCGTTAAATGAACACCTCCGCAGCAGGTCAGACCTTTAGCGATGTAGAGCTGAGGGCAATCAGCAGTGCTTCTGATCTCCCCCGGACTCTTCTCCGTGTTTCTCCTGGACTCGTATTCCTCCTCGTGCTCGTCTCTGAATCTGCTCCGTCACCTGCAGCCTTTCATCTGTTCCTCCTGACGACCTTCCCTTCAAAAGGCTTCTGCACTACCTGGCCTGGACTCAGAGCACTGATGCAGACATGTATGGGAGAGTGAACTGTATGACATAATACATATAGCTCCGAGAGTCCGACCAGATTCAGGTGCTGCATTATCATTATTATTAAAGTATTTTAACAAAATAAAGCTTCTCTCTGTTCCTCCTGCGTGTGAAATCCACTCATTAACGGCCCCAGTTACGGCTCGTCCACACGGCGGCGTGCGTGTCTGACACTCGACCAACAACCAATCACATGAATCTCCCGCCCCGGACACACAAGCACGCGGTTTGATTGGCTAGAGCTTGTACTGGCATATGATTCGATTGGCTGTCTCCGTGGAGGCGTCAAAAGTTGAACATTGCTCAACTTTTGAAGCGAGCAACGCTCCATGTCGCTTCCCACAATGCAGTTCGGCTAAAAGTGACGTCACCCCCATTCAAAGCGAACGGGCAGAAGCGTTGGAAGCTTCAACGCACGCCGCCGTGTGGACGGGCCGTTACATTTCGGTTCCTACGTGACTTAAAAGTTCATATTTGACGTCATGTGTGGGTTACGCATTAACAACAGACCAGATGCAAGGGGGCGTGGCCAGCAGCAGCTCATTAGCATTTAAAGCCACCGAATCAGCACTTTGGAAACAGGGCTGAAACAGAGGGGATTGTGGGATGCTGCTTGATGTGTTTGGTGTTTCAGCCAATCAGAGGACAGGCTCTGTATTGAGACCTGTGAGATACGGATGAGAAACAGTGTGATAGGGAACCTCTAAGAGAAACATGCACGGACTGAATGATCAAGAACACCACATTGTATTTGTGCAACAAGTGTGGTGTTGGATTATTTACAAGATATCATTGGTATATTATACAAATATAAATACTTGGATTTTGAAATCTGGAAGCATTGATGCAATGCCGAAAGATACCAAATGTTTTTACCGTCGTATTCACAGAACATCACTGGGGAAATACGTAACAGTCCAATTGTGAATACATTTGGACTTGAATTGTCCACTTGTATTGTCTTTCATTGTTGTGAATCGCCTGCTGCTGAAAGGGGCTATATAAATACACTTGCCTTGCCTTAATAATGCCGCTCTTGAGAACCCGTGAAAGGTAAAGGAAAAAGGCCCCAGATATGAGATGCATTATTAATAAATCAACAGCACAGTCAGTCACTAACAGTGTTGTGGCAGCCAGGACCAATGTGCTGCCGTGGGCAAGCATTTAGGCTATATATAAATAAAGACAAATCTCTCCAATAGACGAAAACACTACACAGACAGAAGTGTATAGACATTAGTTATATACATCAAGAATGTCACAATCTTAAGGAGAACCCAAATGCAGCACTCGAGAAACCAAGGAGAATTGGTAATACACTTATTGGAGATTCCACTGGATCGGAGGAATACCAACCGGGGCAGTTTAACGCACCGGAGGACAGCGGGCAGAAGGTGAGTCAGGGACAGGCAGAGGGTCAGGGAGTGAGCGAGGCGGTCAGCGTGGATTCAGGCAGGGTCAGGAAACAGGCCAGGCAGGGATCAGGGGACAGGCAGGGTCGGAACCGGGAGAGACAAGCATGAGGCAAAAGTACAATCTGGCAAAGAGTGTGTGTCAGGTTTAAATAGTGGCAGAAGCTAATGGGTGCAGAAGAGAAAGAGAGAGGGCTCACGAGTGGATGTGGAAAACAGGTGAGACAGGTGAATGGAAAACTACTGATGGAGCAGGACTGTGACAGAGAAGGCTTCACATGTATTCAGCAACGTATTGACATGTGTTTGATTGAGAGGTGGACATCACATCCGGGGAGGGGGGAGGAATATATTTAAAGACAAGTGCAAATGCTTCACTCTGGTGCACTTTGAAATTACGAGAGACTAGATCTAGGGCAGGGGTTTCAAAACTCGAGGCCCGGGGACTTGCCAAGAATATAATGTCAGAATACATTTGTACGTTAGCTTGCAGTGTAGTTATGACGATGACATTGTTAGGTCACAGGCTCCTCCAACAGAGCAACTCAATAAAACAGATGCAATTGTGCAAGTAATAAAATAAAATACGGTATAATAGAAATAGTGCAGAATAGTCGAAGTCATTGGAATATTGATGTATAAGTTGCAAACAGATTAATGTTATGGATGTTCTTTCAAAAGTGTTGATGTACTTGTTGAATATTGGCTTTCAGTGATTTGCCTTCTGCTTTCAGACGTAGTTATTTATGAAGGTTAAGACCAGGACTGATAATAATCCAATCCAAACCTGTGCAGACCCCCTTCCTCTCTTTATCCAGGAGTATAAAGACTCTCTTCTCTGCACCATCAGAGCCTCCTCTATGCTCCGACGTGCACCAATCAGAGCCTCTGAGTGCTTCAGAAGCTCCTCGTTGACCTCGCTCTAACATCCAGCTCTCCTCCTCAGGTAATTATGAGTGAGTCTCTCTTTGTGAGCGACACACACACACACACACACACACACACACACAGCTTTCAGCAACACCGGCTGCTTCGTTAGTATTCTGCTGGAACTCTGTATAATCTCGCTGCATTACGGAGTCGCAGCGTTAATTAAAAATGACCTTTAGAGGCAGCGATTAAGCCGGGCTCCTTTAAATCAAAACGCTGTGGGTTTAGAAGCTGTTAAATTCAATGAGTGAGGATCTTAATTATCAGGTGGGGGGGTGGGGGGATAAAAGTCTCCTCCCTGAATGAACACAAATAATACAGACTTCAGTTTGTAAAACATATCAACTTTAGGAAATGCGATGTGAGGGTGGAAAGTTTGAGCAATCATCTTGTGTGCGGTATTCAACATGTATTTAATTATTTTATAGACATCTTTCACGGTGCATATTATTTTTGTATTATTATAAATGAATTTGATAACCAATTCTTGAACAAAGCTTAACTCAGGATTGAATATGAAACTGTTCGTAAGGCAAGGCAATTTTATTTCTACCCGCACTTTTCAGCACGTGGCGATTCAAAGTGCTTTTAAAAGAAAACAACATTTAAAGGTGGGGTAGGTAAGTTTGAGAAACCGGCTCGAGATACACTTGTTTGTTATATTCCATGGAATGCTCTTAGCATCCCGATAGCAATGAATATCTGAAGTGCTTTGACAACAAATCCATAAAAAAATGTCATCTGTAGAAGCCGTGATACTGTCAAAAGTGTGCCGGGCCGGCTAAAGTAACTGGATGGCCTTCCTGCCTGTCAGTCTTCCATCGGGGCACAAACTGATCTCGTGCCCTCATTGGTCATGTGCGCGTTCGTGTGTTGGAGGAGGGGCTCTGTGAGGAAGTGGCAGATTTTTCTCCGGTTGTGTATTTTCAAATTCTAGCGATCTCGAGCCGGTTTCTCAAACGTACCTACCCCACCTTTAAGAACAGATACAGCACAAATACATTATTAAAAAGGCATTTAAAAACAGGCATAAAAAGCAAAGGAAATTAATAAATTAAATAAATAAACACAGCAGGTACAGGATACATGACTGAAAGGCACACTGTAGTGCGAGTATGGGCAGCTCAATTAAAAGCAGCAGCCAATCGGTGCTTGAAGTGTTAGGAAGTGTTTCGGCGGACGTGCTTTGGGCCCTTTGTTCCAGATTGTTGGGGCATAATAACTAAAAGCTGCTTTTCCATGTTTAGTGGTTATTCTCGGAACAGAGACCCAGAAGACCTGAGACCTTGGAAACAGGGCTGAAACAGAGGGGATTATGGGTAATGCTGCAATGATCTGTTTGGTGTTGCAGCCAATCTGAGACCTGTGATATATTGATGAGAAACATTATGATAGGAGACCTTTAAGTGTTTCATTGCAACATCTACACTGTGTGTTCTAATGACAATAAGGCCTTGAATCTTGAAACCTGAAAGACTGTTGCTTCCCTCTGAGGAGGATTCAGGACGGGGTTCGGCTTCTCGCTGATGTCGTCTTTGTGTTTGTGTTTCACTCCTTCATTAAAAATCCATTACATTCCTGCTAATGGAGAATTAATGAGGACAAGTCCGTTGAAACGTCCTTCGTGTGTGGCCGGGGAGGAAGAGGAGAGGCTGAAGGACTCCCAGACTTTCTCCTGAACACAAGAGGTGGGAAAGGAAGAGAGCTCGAGGCGAGATCAGCGAAAGAAAGTTATCCTACTTTCCACGCTCCAGATATTCCTTCAACCGGATGAAACTAGAGGTGGGTGCATTTACAAGTTAAAACGCTTCAACCCTCCGAGCCTAACCGGCTGACTCGATAAGAAAACCCTCTCCAAGCTCAGCAGCAACTTTCTCCTTCTCTTTGTGAACCCTGAATGAAATATAAAACCTCTGATTCTCAACCTGCAGCCGCTGATTCCTCGACACCGTCTGGTCAATTATGGAAGATAATAACCGTGCACGAAATGTGAGGGCAATGCATTCGTCCCGCAGCAGGAAGGTTCAGGTGCAGCTGGGAAAGAGGACAGGATGAACCGGTAGAGAGAAATGAATTATGGTAATGAAAATAGATTCCTACACTTGAAATACGAGCCTCAAAAATGTAGGCTTTGAAATATTGAGTCGCCTAATTGGCCGATTTGATGGATGATTGGTTAACGAGCAGATTCTGGTTAATTAACGTCTGATTAGGAGCTGCAGGCTGAAGGTGACCTCGCCTCAAACCTGAGACGCCGTCTGTGATCAAAGTCAGCAAATAGAAAATGGATTAAAAAAAGAGGAAGATTGGACATTATTTTGGTGATGAAGTTTGATCTTTGGTTGGAAAGTGATTTACATAGAAGGTGAGCTTTAGAATTATAACAAGAAGTGTGTAGAAAGGGGAACAGTGCATAAACTGAACCAAGACACACAGTTCTAATACACTACCAGATCCTCCATCCTCAAAATAAAAATAAGTAGCAAGATAAGTGTCGACACCACTTCGGTGGATAATAGTGACGTGAGAAGTCATTCAATTAAATGCCAACAACTGTTTGGTCCGGATGTGAAATCTGGCCAGAAAACACCCGATAATATGCTCTGAATGCTTACATTATATTTCAACCCAGTCTCACGGCATGTCGTGCTCTAGTCACGACATTAATCTTTTGATTCGTGTTCACCAGCACCATTTTCACCTGTTTTTCGTGTCACACAGAACGATTTTAAAAGCAATGTATTTCTATTGGTAGTGTGTTTCGTGCCTGCAGGCTGCAGCACGTCTTTTGTCCGGTCGGGTCTTGGAAGACCGGAAGCTGTGTGGTTCATAAAAACATGTTCTTACTCAATATCAAGCCACAGTTATTGCTTTTATTTTAAATCGTATAATTTCGGACTTTTGTACCGTCTGTGAGGAAAATAAACGGGGCTCAGAGCCTCAGGATACTGAAATCTGTATTTTTAAATATTTTTTTCCTTCTAATTTGTTATTCTTTTCAAAATAACACACTGTTATTTACTCACCAATAACACACAATTATCCTTGCTTTTATTTATTGGTTTAATTCCATAATCTCTGGCTTTTTTGGCGTCCGTCAGGAACTGAATTTCAAAATAAAAATAACCGGAAACAGACGTAGGCCTATAAGGGACATTTCGAGCATCATTGCGATTGTCAACATTCTGAGTTTAGGATGGACGAAGACACTACACTACCCATAATCCCCAGCTATCGTTTAGGACTACAGTTCCCGTAAGGTTACGCAGAGCGTCAAACAGCTGTGTGAAATGGAACGAAACCACGCCAGACTATCCAAAACTGGAATCGAACACCCCCCCAGAACTACACATGCTGGCTATTGTGTTTCACAAAATGTTCTATGGGACGTCTCTACTGAACGTTTTCGTTTTTCCCACAATTAGAAGTTGCCATTATTAAACACATTGGTGTTATCAAATGTAAAACATATAATTAATAAATGGGTGAAAATCACTTGTGTCCATAATGTGCAACATTAATATATAGCATTAATATATACCCACATGACAGCTCATTGCTACTTTGTAATTCTACTCCACTACAATTCAGAGGGTAACCTGGTATTTTTACTCCACTGCATTTATTTGAGTTACTTTGCAGATTCTGATTAATTACGTGAAATATAAACAACCCTTAAATCAGACTTTAGTTACACCTGAGTAAAATTCAGGGAAGGTGATTGTCAAGTGCCAACAATCAGGAGAGATATTTGATACTTGGTGCTTGAGAAGACTAAACATGTATCTGCAATTGACATGAATGGAAACAAGTAATAAAGTATATTCATTACTCGTTATTCTCTACTAATAGTTAATTAAAGACTGTATATTATGGCTATTTTGCACATCCCTTCAAGATTTTCAAAGGTTTATTGACATATCATATACACAACTACGGTGTAGTTATGCAATGAATGAAACACTTGGGTCACAGGTTCCTCAACAGTGCATTACAAGACATCTATCAATATGTGTGTACCTCCACCATTAAACTGTCATATTCTGCACATTTCTTATTCTATCTACATAAGAGTATAATTAATGTGTATAATATCAGTTAAAATAAGTGCTTCAACATAGTTAACATTGCAGGAAAGCAATATATTAGACGTTAATTACTTTGTCAGGCATAATATTTAATATTTAATGTTTAAATAAAGGTTAATCCGTTTTTCTGTTTTGCACCTCCTCCTATTAATATCTGTGTACATCCTGCACTAAACTGTTGTATTGTAGAGATCACTTATAGTATCTTCTTGATTTTTTATATTCTATATTTCTATATTTATACTTTCCCCCTATGAAAGTATGTACTCTTAATATTTTTTTAATCAAATATAACACATAAAAACAATAATTCAATAACGTGCTTTAACCACTAGGAGGTGCACACAAGGTGCACACAGCCATAATAACTTTGTATTATTAGTGTGTATGTACAACATCTGAAGATGTGTAGTTTTATGCATGCTTTCACATCATTTTACAGCATATTGCTATACTATTTCAGACTCAGTATTTACATTCTTACATTCAAAGAAAATCAGTAATATCTTTGAAAACTACAGTCCTTTTCTATCAGCTGTGCACCGTTATGGTGTAAATATAACCTATCTATGAATTAGATCAAATGTAAAAGTCAGCCGAATTAGTGTTGATACGGCAAGGAGACGTATTGTGTGAAGAGAAATTGAAGATGTTGCTTAATTGTTGATATATTTATGATCCACGTCAAGTATTCAGTTTCGGCGCCATTTCTTCCAGTTTTTCCAAAGCTCTTCTCATCAGGGCTCTCTAAATAAAGAACTACGGCAGATCTGTAATATGTAATGCAGCCGAACCGTGTATTACAATGCCGTTATGTGATGACTTTCAAAGAGAAAAGCAAGAGCACTCGGAATTAAGTATTATTTTATACTTTTAAAATGTTTTCCGGATTTCATATAATATAAACACCAAATCCCAGCATGCATTGCGGCTAACACATCCAATCAGCGAGCTTAAACCATAGCTGAGGATCTTGGGTAATCGCTCGAAATGCCTACGTCTGTTTCCGGTTATATTTATTTTGAAATTCAGTTCCTGACGGACGCCAAAAAAGCCCGAGATTATGGAATTAAACCAATAAATAAAAGCAAGGATAATTGAGTGTTATTGGTGAGTAAATAACAGTGTGTTATTTTGAAAAGAATAA
Organism: Chaenocephalus aceratus; assembly: GCA_023974075.1. Lineage (NCBI taxonomy): Eukaryota > Metazoa > Chordata > Actinopteri > Perciformes > Channichthyidae > Chaenocephalus > Chaenocephalus aceratus. The sequence continues at coordinate 20,234 of JAMFTG010000247.1, read as the reverse complement.
CAAATTAGAAGGAAAAAAAGATTTAAAAAATACAGATTTCAGTATCCTGAGGCTCTGAGCCCCATTTATTTTCCTCACAGACGGCAACAAAAGTCTGAAATTATACGATTTAAAATAAAAGCAATAATTGTGGCTTGATATTGAGTAAGAACATGTTTTTATGAACCACACAGCTTCCGGTCTTCCACGACCCGACCGGACAAAAAGACGTGCTGCAGCCTGCAGGCACGAAACACATTAGGCTTGTTTGAGACAAGCAAGACCTGCGCAGACTGCGCAGTTGCGATCAACGTCTTGCTAGTGCGTTGCATGATGGTTAGTCATCTTGTCCGACTTGCTCTGGAGGCTCGCCCACATGAGACTTTGAAATCTCGCGGGACAAAGACGCCCGCAGCCTTGAGAGCGAGGCGAGGCGAGTTGGCGCAGTTGCTCTCCACGAGCTGCGGAAGCGAAATGCTTGATGGGAAACGGCTCGCTGGTATCTCGAGCTGAGCGCTCATTGGTGGGTTTTTACCACGTGCTGCTGATGAAACTCTCCAATTGGCTGGCAAAAGTTTGTTGTTGTTTTGTGTCAGTTTTATGTCGCCACATCCATTCCCATTTTTCATCATTGTTCCACAATGTTTATCATCATGAAATTAATATCTATATATTTTATACTATACTGCTTACCGTTTTCATACTTTATATATCTTAGCATATTCATACACACTGTTCATACTGCTCACAGGCTGATATCTAGTGTATTCATACCCCACTGTTTATTCATCATTCAATTCATTCTATATGTTATTCTGTAGATTGTGTACATTACTTTCCACTTCACTGCTTTGTTGCACCTGGTTAGAAGCTAAACTGCATTTCGTTGTCTCAGTACCTGTAATATGTGCAATAACAATAAAGTTTCTCTTTAAGTTAAACCAATCATTAAAATAAAATATATTGTAATGTAATGATTTGGTTTAACCTTATTTATTGAATACATCATTTAAAATTGCAAGATTAAATCAAATTACATCCATGTTGTACACATCATAAAGCTTAAAGTGGCAGCTAAAGAATAAACACAGCAGCAGGTCTGTTCAATTCATGCTCATGAAGCTTCATGTGTGCGGATCTGAAGGGACTGATCATTTGTAGCCTGTCCACCTATCAGTTTTGCAAACATTAAGAAGGAGGAGCATTTCTAATTATGGAACCCATGGTGTGGTTCATCATCATGACTGAATTAACAAACCTATATAAAGCAATGGAGATCACCTTTGTCTACAGTGGGTCAAATGGAATTTCCGCCATTGCAAACCCAGCCAGTCAAGCCGACTCCGAGTCCGAGCTGTCCGACTTAAGACGATCTTTTTGACACCTCCCCCCCGGCTGCGATCGGCTACTCTCGTCTACTTTCGAGGCGAGCCGCAATGTGTCTCAAACAAGCCTATTACCAGTAGAAATACATTGCTTTTAAAATCGTGCTGTGCAACACGAAAAAAAGGGGCAAATCGTGATGGTGAACACGAAATGCCGTGAGACTGGGTTGGAAGTTCAGGTGCATATCAGTATGTAGTTGTCTCTACTTTAAAGAGTCCTCTCCTGCTGATGTTTCAGGTGTATATCAGTGTGTAGTGTCTCTACTTTAAAGAGTCCTCTCCTGCTGATGTTCAGGTGTATATCAGTGTGTAGTGTCTCTACTTTAAAGAGTCCTCTCCTGCTGATGTTCAGGTGTATATCAGTATGTAGTGTCTCTACTTTAAAGAGTCCTCTCCTGCTGATGTTCAGGTGTATATCAGTATGTAGTGTCTCTACTTTAAAGAGTCCTCTCCTGCTGATGTTCAGGTGTATATCAGTATGTAGTGTCTCTACTTTAAAGAGTCCTCTCCTGCTGATGTTCAGGTGTATATCAGTGTGTAGTGTCTCTACTTTAAAGAGTCCTCTCCTGCTGATGTTCAGGTGTATATCAGTATGTAGTGTCTCTACTTTAAAGAGTCCTCTCCTGCTGATGTTCAGGTGTATATCAGTGTGTAGTGTCTCTACTTTAAAGAGTCCTCTCCTGCTGATGTTCAGGTGTATATCAGTATGTAGTGTCTCTACTTTAAAGAGTCCTCTCCTGCTGATGTTCAGGTGTATATCAGTATGTAGTGTCTCTACTTTAAAGAGTCCTCTCCTGCTGATGTTCAGGTGTATATCAGTATGTAGTGTCTCTACTTTAAAGAGTCCTCTCCTGCTGATGTTCAGGTGTATATCAGTATGTAGTGTCTCTACTTTAAAGAGTCCTCTCCTGCTGATGTTCAGGTGTATATCAGTATGTAGTGTCTCTACTTTAAAGAGTCCTCTCCTGCTGATGTTCAGGTGTATATCAGTATGTAGTGTCTCCACTTTAAAGAGTCCTCTCCTGCTGATGTTCAGGTGTATATCAGTATGTAGTGTCTCTACTTTAAAGAGTCCTCTCCTGCTGATGTTTAGGTGTATATCAGTATGTAGTGTCTCCACTTTAAAGAGTCCTCTCCTGCTGATGTTCAGGTGTATATCAGTATGTAGTGTCTCCACTTTAAAGAGTCCTCTCATGCTGATGTTCAGGTGTATATCAGTATGAAGTGTCTCTACTTTAAAGAGTCCTCTCCTGCTGATGTTCAGGTGTATATCAGTATGTAGTATCTCTACTTTAAAGAGTCCTCTCCTGTTGATGTTCAGGTGTATATCAGTATGAAGTGTCTCTACTTTAAAGAGTCCTCTCCTGCTGATGTTCAGGTGTATATCAGTATGAAGTGTCTCTACTTTAAAGAGTCCTCTCCTGCTGATGTTCAGGTGTATATCAGTATGAAGTGTCTCTACTTTAAAGAGTCCTCTCCTGCTGATGTTCAGGTGTACTTAGTGTCTCTACTTTAAAGAGTTCTCTCCTGCTGATGTTCAGGTGTATATCGCTACGTAGTGTCTCTACTTTAAAGAGTCCTCTCCTGCTGGTGTTCAGGTGTATATCAGTATGAAGTGTCTCTACTTTAAAGAGTCCTCTCCTGCTGATGTTCAGGTGTATATCAGTATGAAGTGTCTCTACTTTAAAGAGTCCTCTCCTGCTGATGTTCAGGTGTACTTAGTGTCTCTACTTTAAAGAGTTCTCTCCTGCTGATGTTCAGGTGTATATCGCTACGTAGTGTCTCTACTTTAAAGAGTCCTCTCCTGCTGATGTTCAGGTGTACTTAGTGTCTCTACTTAAAGAGTCCTCTCCTGCCGATGTTCAGTTGTATATCGGTATGTAGTGTCTTTACTTTAAAGAGTCCTACAATTAGATGGAAAACAGTTACAAAGAGACAGACAATTACAACAAAGAGACAATTAATCACCATAAAAAAATATTTTAGTAGAGAAATGTTTTCATTGAAGTTAATGTGTATTAATCCTGTAAAAAACAGTTTTATTCAAAATGGCACTTCATCAAAATGCAATTGAGTGCAACTTCAACGTAACTGTATTTTTGGTTCCTATTACATAAGATAAGATGTACTTTATTGATCCCAAATTGGGAAATGTTTGCGTTGCAGCAGCATAAAAACAAGGCATTGCACATAATTAGAAATTAAAAGAGTAGAAATAAACATTTCAAAAATTTGAAACATATCAAAATAGAAATGTCTTTATCTAAACACAATTGCATTGCTAGGCAACAGCATGGTTCCATTCTTACTTCCTGTCAGCTGATGTCCTTCACTCCTTATTTGGAATGGAACCTTCAGAATGATGACATCATCTGTTGCCTTCATGTATAATTCTGAATTCTGCATTGATATTCTAGGAGTTTGCAGGACCTGGCTGTGACGGTGAATTCATCATCAGAGCATCAGAGAATTAGGCAGAAGGCAGAAGGAATTTGTCCAGCTAGTGTCAGATCATTGAAGAGATTAGGGATACTTACAGTTTTTTTAGCGAGATAATCTTCACAAGTGAACTCAACTTTTGTGGGATTTTTGTGACGTTAATTCAGTCGAACAATTACATTTAGTTTGCTAAACAACAGGTCATTTTGTCACAGCAGTAGAGATGGAGATGAACAATAGAGATGAGCTGGCAGCCAAGCTCGAGATTCTGCAAAAAGAAAATCAGGAAATGAAGTTGTTGCTGGAGCAGGAGAGGACTTTAAGGGATAAGCTTGAGATTGAAGGCGCTAAAAATAAGGAAGCGATGCTCAACGCATATACAGAGAAATCAGCGATGCTATTTAAGCACGATGTGAAAGTGAAAGCCCAGGTAATTGAGCAGAACATCTTGCGCTTCAACAATGAGGACCTGAACATGAAATACGGAAACCTCCAGAGGTCACACAAGAAGGTTGAAGCCACGATGGCCGCCTTGAGAAAGGCAATCCAGGAACTCAAACAACTGAAAGAACCCTGTGTTGAGGAGCAAGGTGTAGAGATGGCTGCTTTGTTGAAGGAAAACAAAACACTGAAACAAGAGAAGGAGCGTTGTGTTGAGGAGAAAGATGCAAAGATGGCCGCCTTGCAAAAGACTAACCAAGAACTCAAACAACTAAAGGAGCGTTGTGTTGAGGAGAAAGCTGTAAAGATAGCTGCTCTGCGTGAGAGAAACCAGGAAATCACACAACTGAAGGAGCGTTGTGTTGAGGAGAAAGCTGTACAGTTAGCTGCTCTGCGTGAGAGAAACCAGGAAATCACACAACTGAAGGAGCGTTGTGTTGAGGAGAAAAGCTGTACAGTTAGCTGCTCTGCGTGAGAGAAACCAGGAAATCACACAACTGAAGGAGCGTTGTGTTAAGGAGGAGGCAAATATGGCCGCCTTGCAAACAACAAACCAGGAACTCAAACAACAAAACTTGCGTTGCGTTGAGGAGAAAGATGCAGAGATAGCTACTTTTCTGAAGGAAAACCAAACACTGAAACAAGAGAAGGAACGTTGTGTGGTGGAGGAGGTGAAGGTGGACAAGAAGGAGGATGTGGAGGTGAAAGTGGAACCAGAAGTTAGGCACGATGTGAAAATGAATGCCCTGGAAATTGAGCAGAAAGTCTTGCGCGGAAAGAATGAGGAACTGAACATGAAATATGGAAAGCTCCTCAAGATGCACGAGAAGGACAAAGCAGAGATGGCCGCCTTGAGAAAGACAAACCAGGATCTCAAACAACTGAAAGAACCCTGTGTTGAGGAGAAGGATGCAGAGATGGCTGCCTTGCAAAAGACAAACCAGGAACTCAAACAAGAGAAGTTGCATTTTCTTGAGGTGAAACATTTTGAGATAGTCGTTTTGCATGAGAGAAACCATGAACTCCAACAACAGATGGAACGTTGTGTGGAGGAGAAGGATGCAGAGATAGTTGCTTTGCATGAGAGAAACCAGGAACTGGAACAACAGAAGGAACGTTGTGTGGAGGAGAAGGATGCAGAGATAGTTGCTTTGCATGAGAGAAACCAGGAACTGGAACAACAGAAGGAACGTTGTGTGGAGGAGAAGGATGAAGAGATTGCCGCCTTGCTGAAGAAACAGCTGAAAAAACCACCAAAGGCACTCTGCGTGGTGAAGGAGGAGCTTGTGGAGGTACAGGTGGAGTTGGAGGTGGAACAGGAAGTGAGGGTGGATCCACCTGAGCAAACCAATGAGCCGATCCCAACAACGCAGAGGAGGACAACACCACGGTGGAGAAGATTAATCAATTCCTTTTCTTGTATCCGCCCAAACGTCAACGATGACTAAAAAGGAAAACATGAGACTCAAAGGCAGCCCTGACATCGGCTTTAAAAACTTAAAAAACTTTAAAAAACAAACTCACAACAACAAAATATAATAAGACATTAAAACATTTCAAGTCTAAAGCTCAAAGTGAGTGAGCAACAACATATACTCACAGCCAGTCAGGATATATATTTAAACACTTAACAGTTATTAGATCTGGTTAGACATCAACAAAGGTTCCAGAAGAGACTCACAGTGATGTGCAGTTTTAGCCACTAGGGGCAAAAAAACAACCTTAATTTTAAAAGAAGTAAACTATTCCTTTGCTTCTAGTACCCTTAAATAAGAGGAACATTTAGTCATTACAAGTTATCAGGTTTATGTTATATCGTCATGTTTAGTTTATAGTATCCACTTTCATCTTTTTGTTGTATTTTTCATATTTATTGAATAGTTCATTTTCATATTTATGTTATATTTATCATGTTTGGTTAATAGTCAATTTTTATATGTATCTTATATTTGTCATATTTACTTAATAGTACATTTCTATATTTATGTTTAGTCCATTGTTTACTTGTTAAGTTAAAGTATAGTTTTGTCAATCAATAAAAAAAACGTTTTATAATGATAACAATACTGACACGTTGATTTATTTTACGTTTGTTTCTCCTGTCTACGTTTAACTTCTTACTTTTAATTTCAAGTCACCAGAGATTTAATCTGAGAATTCAACTAATAACAACATTCAATACAAATAAATTTAAATTAAAAACAACACGAGAATTATTTCTCGTCTGTTCCTCCTGTTTTTGTCTAGTTACCTTCATATTGAGTGACTTTAGCTCACCTGGCTCTGCCCTGATCAATACACTGACTTAAAGCTACTTCAGTACATACTTTATTACCTTGTTTACAAAGTTTGCATTCAACAATTATCATAATAAATATAAACAAAGGACAAAACAACACTATGTATTTGATTTCTTTCAAGTTTGTTTTAATTTAGTCAACTAAAACTAGATCTTTTTTTTACATGTCTGCTGGTGTTCAGGTGTATATCAGTGTAATGTCTCTACTTTAAAGAGTCCTCTCCTGCTGATGTTCAGGTGTATATCAGTGTAATGTCTCTACTTTAAAGAGTCCTCTCCTGCTGATGTTCAGGTGTATATCAGTATGTAGTGTCTCTACTTTAAAGAGTCCTCTCCTGCTGATGTTCAGGTGTATATCAGTATGTAATGTCTCTACTTTAAAGAGTCCTCTCCTGCTGGTGTTCAGGTGTATATCAGTGTAATGTCTCTACTTTAAAGAGTCCTCTCCTGCTGATGTTCAGGTGTATATCAGTATGTAGTGTCTCTACTTTAAAGAGTCCTCTCCTGCTGATGTTCAGGTGTATATCAGTATGTAGTGTCTCTACTTTAAAGAGTCCTCTCCTGCTGATGTTCAGGTGTATATCAGTATGTAGTGTCTGTACTTTAAAGAGTCCTCTCCTGCTGATGTTCAGGTATATATCAGTATGGAGAGTCTCTACTTTAAAGAGTCCTCTTCTGCTGATGTTCAGGTGTATATCAGTATGTAGTGTCTCTACTTTAAAGAGTCCTCTCCTGCTGATGTTCAGGTGTATATCAGTGTAATGTCTCTACTTTAAAGAGTCCTCTCCTGCTGATGTTCAGGTGTATATCAGTATGTAGTGTCTCCACTTTAAAGAGTCCTCTCCTGCTGATGTTCAGGTGTATATCAGTGTAGTGTCTCTACTTTAAAGAGTCCTCTCCTGCTGATGTTCAGGTGTATATCAGTATGTAGTGTCTCTACTTTAAAGAGTCCTCTCCTGCTGATGTTCAGGTGTATATCAGTATGTAGTGTCTCCACTTTAAAGAGTCCTCTCCTGCTGATGTTCAGGTGTATATCAGTATGAAGTGTCTCTACTTTAAAGAGTCCTCTCCTGCTGATGTTCAGGTGTATATCAGTATGTAGTGTCTCTACTTTAAAGAGTCCTCTCCTGCTGATGTTCAGGTGTATATCAGTATGTAGTGTCTCTACTTTAAAGAGTCCTCTTCTGCTGATGTTCATGTTTATATCAGTATGTAGTGTCTCTACTTTAAAGAGTCCTCTCCTGCTGATGTTCAGGTGTATATCAGTATGTAGTGTCTCCACTTTAAAGAGTCCTCTCCTGCTGATGTTCAGGTGTATATCAGTATGTAGTGTCTCCACTTTAAAGAGTCCTCTCCTGCTGATGTTCAGGTGTATATCAGTATGAAGTGTCTCTACTTTAAAGAGTCCTCTCCTGCTGATGTTCAGGTGTATATCAGTATGTAGTGTCTCTACTTTAAAGAGTCCTCTCCTGCTGATGTTCAGGTGTATATCAGTATGTAGTGTCTCCACTTTAAAGAGTCCTCTCCTGCTGATGTTCAGGTGTATATCAGTATGTAGTGTCTCCACTTTAAAGAGTCCTCTTCTGTTGATGTTCAGGTGTATATCAGTATGAAGTGTCTCTACTTTAAAGAGTCCTCTCCTGCTGATGTTCAGGTGTATATCAGTATGTAGTGTCTCTACTTTAAAGAGTCCTCTCCTGCTGATGTTCAGGTGTATATCAGTATGTAGTGTCTCTACTTTAAAGAGTCCTCTCCTGCTGATGTTCAGGTGTATATCAGTATGTAGTGTCTCCACTTTAAAGAGTCCTCTCCTGCTGATGTTCAGGTGTATATCAGTATGTAGTGTCTCCACTTTAAAGAGTCCTCTTCTGCTGATGTTCATGTTTATATCAGTATGAAGTGTCTCTACTTTAAAGAGTCCTCTCCTGCTGATGTTCAGGTGTATATCAGTATGTAGTGTCTCCACTTTAAAGAGTCCTCTCCTGCTGATGTTCAGGTGTATATCAGTATGAAGTGTCTCTACTTTAAAGAGTCCTCTCCTGCTGATGTTCAGGTGTATATCAGTATGAAGTGTCTCTACTTTAAAGAGTCCTCTCCTGCTGATGTTCAGGTGTATATCAGTATGTAGTGTCTCTACTTTAAAGAGTCCTCTCCTGCTGATGTTCAGGTGTATATCAGTATGTAGTGTCTCTACTTTAAAGAGTCCTCTCCTGCTGATGTTCAGGTGTATATCAGTATGTAGTGTCTCCACTTTAAAGAGTCCTCTTCTGCTGATGTTCATGTTTATATCATTATGAAGTGTCTCTACTTTAAAGAGTCCTCTCCTGCTGATGTTCAGGTGTATATCAGTATGTAGTGTCTCCACTTTAAAGAGTCCTCTCCTGCTGATGTTCAGGTGTATATCAGTATGAAGTGTCTCTACTTTAAAGAGTCCTCTCCTGCTGATGTTCAGGTGTATATCAGTATGAAGTGTCTCTACTTTAAAGAGTCCTCTCCTGCTGATGTTCAGGTGTATATCAGTATGTAGTGTCTCCACTTTAAAGAGTCCTCTCCTGCTGATGTTCAGGTGTATATCAGTATGTAGTGTCTCCACTTTAAAGAGTCCTCTTCTGCTGATGTTCATGTTTATATCAGTATGAAGTGTCTCTACTTTAAAGAGTCCTCTCCTGCTGATGTTCAGGTGTATATCAGTATGTAGTGTCTCCACTTTAAAGAGTCCTCTCCTGCTGATGTTCAGGTGTATATCAGTATGAAGTGTCTCTACTTTAAAGAGTCCTCTCCTGCTGATGTTCAGGTGTATATCAGTATGAAGTGTCTCTACTTTAAAGAGTCCTCTCCTGCTGATGTTCAGGTGTATATCAGTATGAAGTGTCTCTACTTTAAAGAGTCCTCTCCTGCTGATGTTCAGGTGTATATCAGTATGTAGTGTCTCCACTTTAAAGAGTCCTCTCCTGCTGATGTTCAGGTGTATATCAGTATGAAGTGTCTCTACTTTAAAGAGTCCTCTCCTGCTGATGTTCAGGTGTATATCAGTATGAAGTGTCTCTACTTTAAAGAGTCCTCTCCTGCTGATGTTCAGGTGTATATCAGTATGTAGTGTCTCTACTTTAAAGAGTCCTCTCCTGCTGATGTTCAGGTGTATATCAGTATGTAGTGTCTCTACTTTAAAGAGTCCTCTCCTGCTGATGTTCAGGTGTATATCAGTATGTAGTGTCTCTACTTTAAAGAGTCCTCTCCTGCTGATGTTCAGGTGTATATCAGTATGTAGTGTCTCTACTTTAAAGAGTCCTCTTCTGCTGATGTTCCGGTGTATATCAGTATGTAGTGTCTCTACTTTATATAGTCCTCTTCTGCTGATGTTCCAACCCAGTCTCACGGCATTTCGTGTTCACCAACACGATTTTTAATCCATTGATTCGTGTTCACCATCACGATTTGCCCCTTTTTTTCGTGTTGCACAGCACGATGTGTTTCGTGCCTGCAGGCTGCAGCACGTCTTTTTCTCCGGTCGGGTCGTGGCAATCAAGCCACGATTATTGTTTTTATTTAAAATCGTATAATGTCGGACTTTTTTTGCCGTCTGTGAGGAAAAGAAATGGGGCTCAGTCAGAGCCTCAGGATACTGAAATCTGTATTTTCTTAAATCTTTTTTTCCTTCTAATTTGTTATTGTTTTCTGAATAACACACAATTATCCTTGTTTATATTTATTTGTTTAATTCTATAATCTCAGGCTTTTTTCCCGTCCGTCTGGAACTGAATTTTAAAATAAAGTCACCGGAAACAGAAGTAGGCGATACGCACCCACTGAACTGATTACCCAAGATCCTCAGCTATGGTTGAAGCTTGGTGATTGGATGTTTTAGCACGTTGGGATATGGTGTTAATGCGATATGAAATAAAAAAAAGAAAATAATGCTTTATTTCCGAGTGTGCATAACGGCATTGTAATACACGGTTCGGCTGCATTAGATATTACACATCTGCCGTATAGTTCTTTATTCATAGAGCCCTGATGAGAAGACCTCTGGACAAACTGGAAGAAATGCACAGAAACTGAATACGTGACGTGGATCATAAATATATCTGTTCAGCCCCGAGCCTGTTTTTCAGGTCTCAGACTCGAAAATGACATGCCCCGAACAAATGACCATAACTTCACTTCTAAAAGGGTTAAATTAATAATCTTTTTTCTCAAAGATAATCCTGTGAGTTGGATGTAGAAAAGTCAGAATCAATATATATATATTTTTAATGTAAATTCAGATTGAACATAGTAAACAAATATAAATTGTAGTATCCGTCCAAAAGAAAAACATTACTTATAGTGAAAACCACCCTTGAATGATGGGATAGTAGACAAAAAGCTTTAGGAATCCAAACTATAACGTATAATAAGTACCCTGTATAAGGATTCATGCAAAACAAGTGACATTTGACCTTTTTAGATAGGTTTAGCAAAAAACAAACACCTTTTGGGTCATTTGGGTGGATTTGGGTGGATTTGCCGTTTTTCTGGAACCCATTGTTCTCGCTAGCACTCAGAGCTAACCTGTACTGGAGAGCGCATGTGTTTGAAAAGCAGGAAATAAAAAAGGAACTCACCTTGTGATAAACCCGCAAGAGAAAAAGCATTTGAGCTTCATACTGTTTCAGAAATAATCCTTGATGTGGTTTAGAACAGGATGGCGTTTTATCACAGCAGAATTTAACTTTATCTCCGGTAAAATTCTGATCAGGCATTAGCTCCGCCTCCTCTTTTCTTTCTTTTTTAAGCTAAGGACCCAAGATCCACGTTTCTCAGGGCTCAACAGGGCTGGAAAAGACGGGAATGAGCAGTTTGAGGCATGGCTACGACGGGGGATCTGTTTTGTATTTTGAAAAAAAAACTTCACAGACATGTTTTGTATAGGTATGGCCCTACAAGTAATCGCAGAGCGTCAGTCGGCAGACTACAACATCACTAATAAAGCCAGAAGTCTCGGTGTAGTGATGGACTCAGACCTGCATTCCAACAGCCACATTACAACAGGCATCAGGTCTGCTTATTATCACCTGAAGAACATATTGAGGATTACAAAACTAATGTCACAACAGGACTTAGAAAAGCCCGTCCATGCTTTTATCTTCAGTAGACTCGACTACTGCAATGGTGTCTTCACAGGGCTGACTAAAACATCAGAAAGCTGCAGCTGATCCAGAACGCTGCTGCACGTGTCCTCACTGACACTAAAAGAGTGGATCACATCAGTCCGGTTCTGAAATCTCTACACTGGCTTCCAGTCGGCCAAATAATTGATTTTAAAGTACTATTGCTAGTTTTTACATCATGGTTTCAGACCAAAGTATATTGTTGAACTCCGGCATAATTACGAGCCATCGAGGTGGCTCAGGTCTTCTGGGTTAGGGTCTGCTATCGGCTCCGAGAGTAACAACAAAACATGGAGGCAGCATTTAGCTATTAAGCCCCGACACTCTGGAAGAAACTACCCAAGTCATGCACGTCCGCAGAAGCGCTTACTATTTTTAAATCGAGACTAAAAACATATCTCTTTGCCGTTGCTTTTAATCGAGCTGCTCATATTCACACTACAGTATGCCTTTTAAACATGTATTGTTTACCTGTGGTGTTTATTGTTATTATTTTATTATCTTTGCTTTCTAATGCCTGTTCTAAAATTGTATAATGTGTTTTTACTGTATGTATTCCTAAAAGGTATTTGAATTTGTTTTGTAAAGCACTTTGAATTGTCGCGTACAGAAAAGTGCTATATAAATAAACTTGCCTTGCCTTGCAATATATGTTTCCAATATAGCCTAGTAGGTCCACTTTAATGTTCAGATCGAGTCTGAACTCTGACCAGCAGCTCCATGTGTAACACCAACAGACACATATCAAGACACGACACATGAAGAGCCCACTATCTGATTGATATGCTTCACCTGTTTTCCATCACGTTTCACTTTCCCCCTCTTCTCTCAGAGTTTCAATACCCTCAATTTTCTTCATCCTCCACATGTGGAAAACCCATCGGTGTATTTATTAACAAGTGCCTTGTTTCAGTGCCGTTTGTGATTGTGCTTTTTAAATTGCACCCTTATTCCACACAGACACGAGCAGCAAGATAACAACTGAGAGAGAGATTTGTTGTTCAGACAAACAGAAGAGCAGAATGAGTTGTTGACAAAAAGAGAACATGTGATTCTGCTAGCGTGACATGTTGGGGTTTTTACCAACAGCACTGTACCTGAAGACATTGGGAGGAATGATGGAAGGTTAACAAGAGACTGCTTTTCACTCATGGGAGGATCATATCATCTTGGAAAAGGTCCAGAAGCGAACAGGATGTATCCGTCTGAGGCTCGGGGGGAAAGGAGAAAGAGAAATGAAGTTTCTCCTCAGACACATAACTCTGAGTTTCTATCTCCTGTGAAATATCTGTGATGTCTGTTAGGGATAAATATCTTCCTGAAGGAAAGCTGCTCCGGGGAGTCCTGCTGGTGTTTGAGAACACAACCAAAGCATGGCTGTTTGATTTTGGCTCAGGGACCTTTTTGGCATGTCCAAAAAGGTCCCTGTTTCCTGTGAGACAAATACAGAGTTGAACAGTGAAATGTGTTCAATTATAGACAAGATATGACACCAGTATTTATCAGAGGACAGCAGGGTCAACCGGCTGTTGGTTGCGTCGTTTAAAACATGACCTTCAGGTTCAGATCTTACCTCATGACCAAGTTAGTCTAGTACATTTTGTCTTGTTATAGGACAAACTGTGAATAATTAGTAGCTAATGTATCATGGCTATTCCTTTATAGCCCAACATTAGCCACCATTAGCTTAGCGGTGGTGACGTGAAGTCATGTGACCGTGCTGTAGTTCCTTTATAGCCCGACATTAGCCACCATTAGCTTAGCGGTGGTGACGTGAAGTCATGTGACCGTGCTGTAGTTCCTTTATTGCCCAACATTAGCCACCTTTAGCTTAGCGGTGGTGACGTGAAGTCATGTGACCGTGCTGTAGTTCCTTTATAGCCCAACATTAGCCTCCTTTAGCTTAGCGGTGGTGACGTGAAGTCATGTGACCGTGCTGTAGTTCCTTTATAGCCCAACATTAGCCTCCTTTAGCTTAGCGGTGGTGACGTGAAGTCATGTGACCGTGCTGTAGTTCCTTTATAGCCCAACATTAGCCTCCTTTAGCTTAGCGGTGGTGACGTGAAGTCATGTGACCGTGCTGTAGTTCCTTTATAGCCCAACATTAGCCTCCTTTAGCTTAGCGGTGGTGACGTGAAGTCATGTGACCGGGCTGTAGTTCCTTTATAGCCCAACATTAGCCACCTTTAGCTTAGCGGTGGTGACGTGAAGTCATGTGACCGTGCTGTAGTTCCTTTATAGCCCAACATTAGCCTCCTTTAGCTTAGCGGTGGTGGCGTGAAGTCATGTGACCGGGCTGTAGTTCCTTTATAGCCCAACATTAGCCTCCTTTAGCTTAGCGGTGGTGGCGTGAAGTCATGTGACCGTGCTGTAGTTCCTTTATAGCCCAACATTAGCCACCTTTAGCTTAGCGGTGGTGACGTGAAGTCATGTGACCGTGCTGTAGTTCCTTTATTGCCCAACATTAGCCTCCTTTAGCTTAGCGGTGGTGACGTGAAGTCATGTGACCGTGCTGTAGTTCCTTTATAGCCCAACATTAGCCTCCTTTAGCTTAGCGGTGGTGGCGTGAAGTCATGTGACCGTGCTGTAGTTCCTTTATTGCCCAACATTAGCCTCCTTTAGCTTAGCGGTGGTGACGTGAAGTCATGTGACCGTGCTGTAGTTCCTTTATAGCCCAACATTAGCCTCCTTTAGCTTAGCGGTGGTGGCGTGAAGTCATGTGACCGGGCTGTAGTTCCTTTATAGCCCAACATTAGCCTCCTTTAGCTTAGCGGTGGTGGCGTGAAGTCATGTGACCGTGCTGTAGTTCCTTTATAGCCCAACATTAGCCACCTTTAGCTTAGCGGTGGTGACGTGAAGTCATTTGACCGTGCTGTAGTTCCTTATAGCCCAACATAAGCTTTTAACTACAGACATCATTAAGTGGTGTTAATACGTGGATATTTTCCGGCTGAACAAAACGTGTAAGTATCATAACCGTTTTTCAACACAGAGATTATTTTCTGACATAATCCATCTCTCTAGCTCTGTAGTCATTAACAGATACATGAAACCAAATCTCAACACGGTGACTGACTCATGGTGAAAGTAAGGTTTACTTTCAACAGCATGAAGGCCGATATACCACAGCCATGTAATGGGCTGATAACACTGTAAATGGGTGATATACTGTAACTTGAACTGTCTTCATGATACCACTTAGGTGAAAATGGATGCCATTTCTGTGTAGCATACTTTATCCTGAAAACAACAACACATGACAGGCTAAGGCGTCCAGGCTATAAATAAAGGCTGTAAACCAGGTTGTTTGCACTTGTCATGGTGTGTAATATCGTGTAATATTGTGAAACTGCTGCTCAGCTCCCCCATCGACTATCCCAACAGATTTCTCTCGACTATACGACTTCCAGCTTCCCGTACAGATTATTCTGAGTATTACTGCTCATGAAATTGACTTCAGGGATTAATGCTCACACACACACAGCAGCTTTATCTCACTTCGTGATTGCCTCTCTGCTGTACCACCTTCTCTCTGGCAGACTTGCAGAAAAGCAGATCATTAAATTCCTTCATGGATTCTTTCCTGCTCGCATTTTAAACACTCAAATCCACACGGAGAGAGGCGGCCCTTTCCCTCTCTTCCCGATGCAGCGCTGCTGTCCTCTGCCGTGTAAATCACATTAAACTCTAATAGGCAGCTTAGAGGAGCACCCAAAGCACCACGGGCCATTACTTACTCCATTGTAAGGAGATCTGCCCGGTAATAACTGCCCGTTACTGGAAATTAAAGCACCTGCCTTCCGGCTAGCGGCGGTAATGTCCGTGGAGATTCAGATTATCGAGCTTTCCACCTCTATTACAGCAGGGATCGGAGGGAAAAGCTTCCATATGGCCGACGCTTAAAGACCCAGTACTGTAATCACTGAGTCACCGGTTCAATGCCAGGTAAGGACGACGAGAAGCCATCCTTCCTTTCCTTCTGTCAGGCACATGTTGTTTCACTCATGTAAAGGTCTCTTATCGTGCATAATGCACTTTTTGATGTATTTTCTACATAAATATGTGTCCCCGGTGTCAGGAGACTCACAAAGTGTCCGAAAACAAAACCCTCCGTACCCACATCTCTAACAACGGGGGAACAACGGAGCTGATCCAGATGTGCGTCCGATATGACGTGATATCTGATATGTGGGCTGGCTTTGCACCCACGGGCCTTTCAGAAACAATGAGACGTGTTCTGGAAGTAATACGGTCTTTGTTTGCATTAGGTAGTCTGCAAGGAGACTTGTTATGGAAAAATAATAGCCACAAATCTACTGCATTGGAAATATGTTTTGGCCTCAAAAATGTGTTATAGTACGTTTTCTTTCTTAAAAAACATACCAGAATCCAGAACATGACACCAGTAAGGACAGACAGATGAGAATGCTACGTGGGGTCTGGGTGCCGTGTTCGCGGGACGTTGCACGGCTTGCTGCGTGGGGTCTGCGAGACAGCGGGAAGGAGGGGGGTACTGAGGGGGCTGCAGCACCCCCATCTGTGAGGCTCCACTAGCACCCACACTCCCATACGCGGCGCACCTACAGTGTAAGCGCACCACAGTTTCGCACCCCCCCCCAGCGCACCACAGTTTCGCACCCCCCCCCAGCGCACCACAGTTTCGCACCCCCCCCCAGCGCACCACAGTTTCGCCGCTGCGAGGCTGTTTTTATTATTCTGTTCGTATAACTTCTTCTTCTGGTTTAAGCTCTAAAAGGTTTGTATATCTTTTCATCAGTTTTTAGTCCAGCATCTGAGGTGTTATAAAGTGCTTCTGTAGTCTGATAGCTGCTTGGATTGCATATTTGCAAAGAGTCTGGAGAGTTCCTGCACATTCACACTTTCCATCAGAATATTTGTAGCCATGTGACTTTAGGGACAGAAATGTCCGGATTATCCCCAGATGAAGTCTCCAGAAGGGCTTCAGAGGTATTTCATCCTCTTTGTCTGGACTCCACATGTTGTTGTTGTTGTTGTTGTTGTTGTTGTTGAATGTTGTGTTCAGGTTCTGCTCGGAGCTGAATTAAATATCAGCTGAAATGTCTGTTTCTTGCATGCTGGGTTTTTCCTCCGCGGGCAGATTCTCAAAAAGATCTGCTGACGATGAAAAGACTCGCCAGGCTTCTGTTTCTGTTTCTGTCCGACTCCATGCTCAGCGCCCGGAGGGAGGAGAAGTGGCAAAAGTACACACATCCTTTACTCAAGTAGGAGTACAGATACTTGTCTTTAAAAATACCAGAAGTACTGACTAAACTTCTTTACTCAAGTGAAAGTAAAGAGGCTTTGAAGTGTACTTCAGTAAAAAGTACCCATAACTAGCAGCTGCTTTAAAGAGTACCTGACCTCCCTTTATATTAATAGAACAATAATGTCATTGTTAGCTAATGAATGTTTCCATGCTGAACAACGGCAACATGACAACGTTTCCATTGGTCCCTCTTCTTTAGAGAAGACCAGAGGCCTGTACTACGAAGCAGGATTTTCTCTTAGCGGCTAACTTCAGGGAAAACTCTGGGTTTCCGGTCCTACGACGCTGGTTCTCTTTTTAGCATGTTAGATCTCCATGGTAACTGATGCTGAGCGGCCAACCTGCTCCGGAGCAGGTTATGTTGCAGACTAAGAGCTCAACTCAGTGAAAGCACTGCCTGCTGACCAATCAGAGCTCAGTGCAGAGTTTAAAGCGATCAAGTCATATTACAGGAGAAAGGAAATACAGAAAAGCTGCCGTTGCAGGAAAGACGGCCGGCAAAAATCACCGACTGTGTGAACGTGAACATTAATAGAATATCACCTCCATCTTCAGAGCAATCTGACTATTATAACATTAGCGTTAAGAAAGCTTACTTAAATATCTGCCACAACATAAGTAACCGGATCAGAGTAACATTACCTAGCCTACAGTCACTGAGGCATGAGGGCAAAGGCAGCAGCTGGAAGAGTCAGGGGGCCGGGCCCGAGGGCGAGGACCGCGGCCTGGAAAGTCAGGGGGCCGGGCTCGAGGGCGAAGACCGCGGCACTTAGGGGGCCGGGCACTTAGGGGGTCGGGGTCTTGGGCGAAAACCGCGGCTGGGGAACTCAGGGGGCCGGGCACAAGGACGGGCAGGAGCTGGTGGAATCCCTGGCGGGTCAGACGAGACCCTGGACGGAACCTGGGCTGGTGTCAGTGGGACCCACGACGGAGCAAGGTTTGGTGTCGGTGGGACCCCCAACAGGACAGGACACGGAGCTGGCAGGACCCCCGGCAGAAGAGTAGTTGGCGGGACCCCCAACGGGACAGGACATAGGGTTGGAAGGACCCCCGGCAGGAGAGTAGTCGGCGGGACACCCAACGGGACAGGACATAGAGTTGGCAGGACCTCCATCGGAACCTCCAACGGCACTTGAGTAGGGACTGGAGAGGGAACTGGAGAGGGGACTCGAGAGTTGGATTCGAGAGGGGACTCGAGAGGGAACTTGAGAGGGAACTCGAGGGGTGACTTGAAAGGAGACTCGAGAGGGGACTCAAGAAGGGACTAGAGAGGAGACTTGAGAGGAGACTTGAGAGGAGACTTGAGAGGAGACTTGAGACGGTCGGTACGCCGACAGAACACGGGGAGCTGGCGTCGGCCAACATGTAAGAAGTAGAAAGTAAAAAGTCGTCAGAAACATTATTAATGTATGAATTACAGTCTCTAGAATGTTAACATATTGTTTAATAAACTCAATGCAGGGACTTTTTTCCTGAACATAAAACATGTAGTATTCCATAAAGACCTGAAAACCCGTATTTGAATCCTATATATTATTAAAGAGGCCCTATTATCATGTTTTGCATCGTCCCTCTGCTGTAGTGTGTTCTAGGCTTCTGTGCATGTAAGGTCTGCGGAGGCTAACACCCCAAAGTGCTTCTGTGTTGTCCATAGCAACATAGCAAGACCATCTATTTCCTGTCCCGCATGTTCAACACTTGCATAACGAGGGATGTTACAGCCGCCTCGTGACAGCACTGAATATTCTTGAGAGATAACGTTTCCGACATCTTTGAGATTATTCATTTATTATTGGACATGTTGGAATAAATCCTCTCCTGAACGTCCGGAGCTTCAGCTTCACCAGCACTTTCCACTTTAACGATGTGCGCTTCCTTCTGAAGACGTGTTGAAGAGTTCATTTGAACAACATGGATCTCTCTAATCCGCGACCTTGCTTCCTCCAGGAACAAACTCTGAGATGCTATAAAGCAGGGGTGTCAAACTCAATTTCATCGCGGGCCACATCAGCATTATGGTTGCACTCAAAGGGCCGGTTGTGACTTTAAGACTTTATAAATATACATATATAATATATTTAATATATATAAAATAATATATTATAATACATAACTTCCTCTGCATTGGATTATTACCAGATAGGGTAATAACTTCATAATTAACTAGGTCAGCGATGTTCTCACTCCTCCCGTCTGCAGGCTCTCTCTTATTCATAGACATCTGTATTTCTACTTTTCTTATGCCATTTTATTTCTATTTGAGATGTTTCCATTGTGGACATGTATAGTCTTTTAATTTCTCCAATGTCCAACATTTACCAAATTGGATCAATAAAGTATTTCTTATCTTAACCCTGATTTACAGCCGTCTCAATATTCGCAAAACAATAGACATTTAAAATCGTCAGTATGTTAACGACCTCGTGATGACCTCATATGTTTTGACTTAGGATCGTACCTGTTACGGTAGAGCGAAGGAAGCAGGACCCAAATGCAGATTAAACTGATTATACCTTTATTTCAAGGATAACGAATAGAACTTGGACAGACAGAACACTCACCGGTGACCCAGGTCATGACATGAAGGAGGGACTAGAGGAGGGACTAGAGGAAGGACTAGAGGAGGGACTAGATAAGGGACTAGATAAGGGACTAGAGGAGGGACTAGAGGAGGGAACTGGAGGAGGGACTAGAGGAGGGACTAGAGGAGGGACTAGAGGAGGGACTAGAGGAGGGACTAGAGGAGGGAACTGGAGGAGGGAACTGGAGAGGGGACTGGAGAGGAAACTGGAGAGGGGACTGGAGAGGAAACTGGAGAGGGGACTGGAGAGGGGACTGTGGCAGCTGGGGCCAGAGCTGGGTCTGGAAACATGGCTGCGGGGGCCGGAATTGAAGCCAGCAACCTGGCTGTAAGGTCCGGAGCGGAAGCCTGGACCCTGGCTGTGTAAGCCAGGTAATCCAGTATGGACGCAAAGCTGCGTGGGCCGGTACTGGAGCATGGAGGCATGGCTGCTAGCTTGGCTTTGTGCCTCCTTCTCTTAGCAGCCGCCTGTGGCATCAAAAAAGCTGAATCCGCTTGGTCCATCTTTGGTCGGTTTGTAATGTTACGATGTGTGAAGCAGGCAGGACCCAAATGCAGATTAACGTAAACATTATTCCTTTATTCCAAGGCTATATATACACAGGCAGAACAGAACACTCACCGAGGACAAGCCAATACACAAGACGAACCGACACTGAACACTGGGAGACAG
>JAMFTG010000246.1:165000-175672 GCA_023974075.1 Chaenocephalus aceratus | reverse complement strand
GGCCACGTACTACTGGGCTTATATTTGAGAGAAAATACAAGACACAATGTTAGTTTTGTATGTTTGGGAGGATTTAATGGCCTTCAAGTAGTGCCATTTGGTTTAACATATTGTTACATTAGAGTTCACCTCGCCGTCATTACCAAATCTGACTAGAATTTTAATTGACTTCTTATTTTGAGTGTTTGCTCTTCCATATTGTGATCAAAACTCTAGTGTTATTTGATTTCTTGAGTGTTACACTACTCACTAAAGAAGAAGTATTATGGAGTACAGAGACATAAAGAAAGGGCATTAAAGTGAGATAAAGGAAGGGCAAATAAGGATAAGAGTGTGCTAAACAGACCCTGGACATGTAGAATCACTCATGAGAAAATAGTACGAGCATTAGTTGCCCACATTGATCCAATAACCTGCCCTCGTACTTAATATCTAGCTGCAGTAGATTCCTCTTTGAGCCATTAGTCTAACTCATGATTAGTTCAGCGACACTCTGTCCTGCAGCCGGAGGAATAACGGCCTCATTAACGCCCTTGTTAAACCACACCAGCTCCAGTGTGCACATTTACAGAGGAGAGATGGTTACTTCAGGTTTCAGCAGGGACCGCTGAGTGACATTAACTCCCTCAACACTGGAGATACAGATGTTTCCACTGCGTGCCATGTCAGCAGGCAGCAGTGATCGAACAAAGACATCCGTACAAAAGAGCAATCAAATGGTCGGAAGCTATAAAAAAGTGATCCATAAATCTGTGCAGAAAGGAAACGTAACTCCTGGAAACACCTCCAACTACAAATTGTAACGGGACCTTTTATACCAGAGAGGGTGAGCAATCGTCTCCTCGTTAGAACTCATTGTTTCACGACAAAAGACAATTCATGAATTATTCCCAAGAAACTTAAGAGCACACACTCCGGTAAATCAAGAGGTCCTTTTCGCACGATTGTTGATGAAATGAAACCATCCATTATTCTCCAAAGTCTTTCTGGTAAACGGACTCAACGGGAAATATGTATACAGCCTTTTTCCTGTCATTACGCACACGGACACATGACATGTTGACTGCAGGAGCTGGGAACCCAACCAACGACCTTCAAATCGACGCTCTACCTCCTGAGAAACATATAATAATAATAATAATAATAATAATAATAATGGAATACATTTTTTAATTAGAGCGCTTTTACAGATGCTCAAAGCGCTTTACAATTACATATTACACATTATCAGACATGTAAGAGTCATTACTGAGTGACAGTGAGAGTGTCTTGCCCCATGGACACGACGGCAGCCTGACGCAGAGGCGGGTCACGAACTGGACTTCACCAACGCCCCTTGATCTGATGATCAACGCTCTAACCACTGAGTGTTAGTCGACTACGTTTCTCTGACCTCGAGAACAGACTGTATGTTTCCGTACCTGGTGGTGTGTAGGCGTCCATGGAGGTCTGGACCACCAGCGACCGCCTCTTGGAAGGCATCGGCACCGCCAACTTCCTCTCTTTGTGTTTGGCGAGGGCCGCCTGCACCGCCTCTGTGTGAACATCTGGAGGACACCAAGTGTGTACTTAATAACAACTCTGAGGTACTTCCCTATTTGAGGTTATCCTATTTTATACATACTATACATTTGAATACCTTTGAGTCTATATTTATCTGAGAAAACACCAATTCAGACGAATGAAATGACAGATTAAGAACGCATTGAAACGGTGTCTCGTAGACGCATTTAGATGTCCAGAAACCGTTACCCTTTACACTTCTTAGATGCTTTCAAAGCCTGGATTAGAGAAGAAATATATATCTAATAATGTCATAAAGTAACATTTATAAATAAGTCACATGTGACGTCTTTCCGTCATCATTGTTTCAGCTTATTTAGCCGTTTAAAACCTTCGTACTTTAGCAGAATTGAGACATTTGAAGTACTTCCACTTGAGTTAACGATCCGAGTGCTACAAACCGATAACAACGGAAATAAGCCGATTAATTTCAGGCATGGGTATCTTCCCACACATGCGCTTTACTTAGCCAATACAAGATGGATACTTCAGCAGAATTGAGACATTTGCGGGACTTTTGTTTGAAATGAAGTACTTTCACTTGAATAAACGATCCGAGTGCGACTTACGAACCAATACAAAAAGAAATAAGCCAATTAGCTTCAGTGTAAACAGAGAGCGTTAAACAACAGAGAGTGCTTCCAGTGAAAGTCGAGGAGCAGCAGCGAGACCGTCAGCTGTGTTTGTGCTGCCAGTGTTCTCCGCACAATGAGCACCGTGTTCCCATGTATCCACGTTCAGTCTGCGGCTCCCAAGAGGCCTTGTGGTTTTTCCAGAAGGATCGAGTTCGGGGAGTGTCGGAGCAGACGTTTCTGTAAACGAGTGTTTCTAAGAGCGAGATAAAACGCCGCCGGTGTAGCACAGCTGGTTTCATTTGAACAGTGTCCATCGCTGACAACCACACACACACACACACACCACACGTCGATATTGACATCAGTCAGACATGTGCCGGATGAATGGAGCTCACACATGTACGCTTGTTTAACTTGTGCGGCGGGAACGGAGGTGATTTCAATCTCAAGTGCACGTTTATTGTCTTGCGGTCGACCGAGTGTGACGGGAAAAGGGTGTAAAGTAAGTGTGTGTGACATTGAAAGGTGCTCACGCAGCTTTTCTTCCCCACCTTAATGGGTTAAAAGCTTTTTTTTATGGATTTAAATCCTGTGCAAACAAACGCTCAGGTCGAATCAGGTTTTCCCGCTGATCCAGGAACTCCCGTCTGTTTTCTTGTTAGAGAACTGCCTATCGTTGCTTCTAAACGTCACCACTGCACATTCCTACAGATCGCTTTAGCATGAGACGCCACTGAAGAGAAGTTTAAACCCTCAGCTAATCCCATATTCGTCTTTACCGGGCATCAGGTGGAACTAAAGCAAGCAATGCATGTTCAAAGACAGATTTGTCGAAAAGCTTTTTCCACAGATTTCTGCCGAACTCTGGATTTACTGTGCAGATAATGTCACTGTGCCGTGATCAGGATGATGAGTGGATCGAGGTTCGGTGTAGATGTATTCCCAAGTGTCCAAACAAACCTCTCTGAACCAATGCACAAACTGGACTATAGCTAGATACATATAAGACCGATGGAACATGGGGATCTTCCAACATGTGAGCTCAGAGAAAGGAGGAACTACTTTTGAAAAACCTGTAATTTATATATCTTTATCAACGTCAAGATATTTAAAGATTGGCCTCAACATCCAAGTATCAGCGGGTGATATCCCTCGTCTCATTTTCTCATAGACTTCTATACAAACTATATTTGTCGTAACCATTGGCGTCGACCAGAAAGAAATCAGGTTTCCTTATTGATATGCAGGCAAGACCTCAACATGATAATGACATCCTTACCTGTATTTGGAAGAACTAACATTTTAAAAACATGGTACCACTTTAAGCTTAACTTATCATATAACCCATAATGCTACTGAGGGGATTGCCGAGCCTCATTGTCTGTTCCCTGTATACTGGAGAGTTGATAGACGAGATACAAAGAGACTAATGCAGGGGTCAAGGTGAATCTGTTCCTCACCTGATCGGTACCGCTCGTCTCTGGATCCAGAGGAGCGCCGGCGGTGGTACCGTGAGGACGAGGAGGGGGTGACCGGACCTCTCCTCTCCTGGCCCTGCGGGTCCATTCCTGAGACAGAGAGGGGCAGATTTAACACATACTCTTCCTTTAAGGTGAGATAACAAACCTTTAGAAACATTCAGGTGTTAAAGCGGCGACAGGAATACGATGGTAGAGAACCAGCTGAGAGTTCACACAAGCATGAGTAATTACAAATACAAAACAAAGGATGTAAGTCAACAATATCACACATATATACGTATAAAAGTCTAAGTTCAAGTGCGAGTCCAAAGTAGATATATCTCCAAATCGAAAATCTATTCTAACTGAAAAACTACTTATTCGTATATTTCTTGTGTTTTTTCTGGATGCTTCTGTACCGTTGCTTTTCGCATGCATTTGTAAATAAACCATTGATCCATGACAGAAGTCTCTCCCAATGAGAAAGAGGACAAACCTGCAGCTGTTCTAGAAACAACAGGAGGTTATTTATTGCACTTTGGCTTCTGATTTGGACGTGTTACCTCCGCTGCAGCCGAGGCTGTGACTCAGAGCTCAGGGACGTTATTAAGAAGCTTCAAAACCCTTCAGGCCTGATAGAAACCATTTCCTGCTCAAAGTGTAGTCCTTAGTTTCTGAACACACAGAGGTGATGCAATACACACCATTACTAAAGAACACTACTTCCATCTGCATGAGAATCACGTCTTTAAGTTTTCTTCAGGATCAAATGATGCAAACAATAGTAGTCTGTACATCTATGGAAACACTGCACACAGGAACTGGTCGTTGATGATTGGGCCGACGTTGAATCGTGCCAATTTAGCCCAAATCAATAATAACACGGGGTGAGGTTGGAGGATGTTGGAAGCAGTTTTAAATCCCCCAAAAAAGCATGACTCAGCAGAAATCAGACATAAATATTCACACACATTCGTAAGTGAATTAATTTTATATTGAAAACCAAAAGGAATGATTTAACCACAATGCATTGTAGGTACTTAAGACAGCTATGCAACTGTTTCCAATACGAGTTTTACAGATTAGTGTATAGACTGTTTAAATTAAACCTATTCAATAAACTGAAGCACTCAACTCTAAACATTTTCACACAAAAAAAGAAAACATATAAGCTATAAGCTAAAACATACATGTTCAATTGATAAAACATATATCCATAAATAACTATTAATATATTGAATAATACAGATAATCATGACTCAAACCTTCCATGGGAAATACAGCACACTAGCAGAACCACACACACACACACACACACACACGATCGATACGTCTGAGGATGATAACCTCCCTGTTACTGACAGCTACGCAGCGGCTGATCTACTGTATGGGCCTCCATCTCTCCCCCCCCCCCTCATCCATCTTCATTACGGCTCTCAGAGAAGCGGGAAGCTGATTATTCGAGCGTACAAAGAGCGGCAGTTAACGGCAGGTCTGGGAAATTCCTCGCTCAGATGTTTCCTTCGGGGAGTCTGCATGGAGGGATGGATTCCCCAACACCAGAACCACTCTACTTCCTCTGTAGAAATATCTTCTTCTCAATCCTTTACTCCAACTCTTATTTTTCCTGCAGACACTTCATTTTGTACTTATTTATTCACCAGTCAAACATCAGTTAAAGAGTCTATTAATCAACTGCATAATAACATCATATTCAATGCAGTCATTTGGTCTTTAGCAACAGCTAGTGAGAGCAGTGCATTCATCGGTGTTCGTTTTAATGCTGCCAGCTTGTTGACGGCCTGTGTGTTGATGGGACTTCTCATGCTCCCTAAATGTTTCCCCTGCCTTTCGCCAGATGTTAAACCCTGCTTTCACAAAACTCCCATCCCTGATCGTGTCTGCACTGACGAGCTTCTTTTCCATAGCAGAGCAACAGAAGAAGCACACCGCATTATCACTTTCTCTTATTAGTGAAGCTTTGTATAGACTGCTTACTCAAAAATAGTAAATAAAAATAAAAATGTATTGATTTGTTTAGTGAACTTGTTGGCGTTGCAGTTACAACTCTCCGCCAACAGATGGGGGTGCTGCAGCCCCCTCAGCAGCCCCCCTTCCCGCGTCCCTGGTGCAGATATCAATAATGCCCAGAAGACTAATCTGACTGATTTCCAAGTTTCTCTGAGTTCTTCTACAGTTTCACCAGAAGGCCAACGTGTTTACTTTTCCTTTGACACATCTCCGCACAACATTTGGTACAGAGATTCACGGTTCCAAGAAGATTAATCCTAATAAATGTGGTTATCTTCTGACATTTTATGAGGCTGCATCATCACTTCAAAGTTTCAATCCGTCCAAAACATTGTTAGCATGCTACGGTATCACGGTGAACATTGCTTGGTACCCGTTAAAACATTTTGCATTAATATATTTATTAATACTAACACACCACCGCATATCTTGTAATGTACACATTTGTTTACATATGTATTGTTGTTAATTAATGTACAATGTGCACATTTTTACTTTAACTTCTTATGTTAACGTAATATTAAATCTTTATTTGTTATTATCTTGTTTATAGAAATAATGTATTCAATCTATTTGTATCTTTAGTGCACACTTTCATTACATCATTTTAACTTGACTTCTCATTTTAAAATAAATATTTGTTATTGTATTTATTTATTATTAACAACCTAATGTCCCCGTGAGATAACTTATTCATACGTGTTATTCTGATTGTGATGAACCCTTCATACGAACACACTTGACTACTTGCAGGTATTTTGTATTCTTTGTCACACAGATGAGGTTTTTACTAAAACTGAAGGTGACGTTCAATTAATAAATCATCCACTTAATGACATGTTCACTTTCCAGTTTTTCTCCATCTGTCTGACAACAAACACTTTAAACAGGATTTCAACCAGTCGCACACACACACTGAAACCTTAAAGAAAATCAATGCAGGACTCTCATTTATTCTACTGCAGGTAGAACGAAACTAAATCCAATAAAGACCTGATGAAGTATAACACACTAAAACCAAAAGTCTTAACAACCCTAAAGGGTAACACAAAACACACAATTTCCAGATGTATCACGAAACTAAGCCATGTTTTACGTTGGCCTGATTTTACACACACAAAAAAACGTACCAACATGGAAAGAAATATATTAAAAAACACTCCATACAAAATAATATATACAACAAAATATTTAAAATAATATATATTCAAAAGAGAAAAGAAAATGACATTAAAACATAGTGTAAATATAACATATATATATACAGCACAGTATATTCAATTGTATATTCAGCTCTTCATAAAAGTTAAATATTTACAAAAAAGTAATAAAATATTTCATTTTTTAGGCGGTAAAAACACAGAATAATCAGATTTGAGATCTACATAATTAGAGAAATTCCACAAATATAAATGTTTTTCAAATTACTTAATGATTATAATGGGATGTGTTTAATCCTGTATTGTTGTTTTAAGTTTGACAGATTGTGCAATGTTCGTTTCTAGTTTCGTTTCAGTCGGACAAATTGCTCGCTATTACTGGCATTATCTGACGCAAGCTGCAGCAACATTTTTGGGATGGCATGCAGAACATGTCACACAGAAACCAGCTGCAGTGTGTTCTCTTTCTGTCAGGTAAGAATCTTAAATGACAGATTTGCTGCCAGCTATGCAGAAGTGTCACTGATTCTGAAAACAATGAACACAGCCAATAAAAATCAAGCCCAACCTGACACGAGGAAGTGGCCTCAACACGAGAGGTGTTCCAAATTCAATACCGTCATTATCTGCATACTGTAGAAAGACGCTCACTAAAATAAGACTTTAAAGACAGGGATTCAGCCAGTTTGTAAAGTCTTTAAAATAAAGTGGCTTCGTGTTGTGGGTCCATTTAAAACAGTTTCCTGGATTCACGTCTCTTATTCGGTTCCACTTGTCGGGACGATAGAGTTCAATTGGAACAACGCCAAATATGTCATCTCAATACCTACTAATGTGAGCCAGGTCAGGTGAACGAGTTCAGGTTTTAAATGTTAAAAATATATGGAGGAACCATTTCTTCGATATTGAATATTCAAATCATATTTACCTGGGTTTAAATGTAGCTTTTAACTCCAATACAAATATAATAAGTACATCTAACTGGTTTTAAAAAGGAGATAACTAGAAAAGTATTCACGTATGAAGGACCAACTAAATGTAACACTACTATGTCAATTTTCTGGAGGTAATAACTGAAGTTCAGAAGAGGTTTGAACTTCAGTTATTTCAAAATAGAAACCGTTACCGTTTACTTCCACTTCCTTGAGGTTTTAAGAAATGTATTTTTAAAATGTTTTTATAGCCTAAAAACAGAACAAAAAGTACAGCAAGTTCCCAATATATACATTATTTATCTCCAACCCAAGTGATTGGATCTCAATGAACAGTTTTGTGTTAAGCACTTCTACTTACATTGTTTTTCCTGCATCGTACAGCTGTCAAAAATCAGATCAGATCTTCTCTTTTCAATTAGTGATTGGATCTCAATGAACATTTATATTCAATTTAATATCTAATATTCCATGCCTCACATACTTATGTATATCCACTAACTTGCTTTATATTTGTTACTGTACATTTTTGTAATTCAACATGTATATTTTCTACTTTCTTGTTTATTATATTTGTATTGTACAATGCCCTGTCTTTCCATGCTGCTGCAACACAAACATTCCCCAAATTGGGATCAATAAAGTACTTCTTATCTTATCTTATGTCAAGCACTTTTACTTACATTGTTTTATATAAAGACGTACACTTCCTAAAGTATTCCAGCATCGTACAGCCGTCACAAATCCCTGATCAACACCATATCTTCTCTTTTCAATACCTCCCGTCTACCTGATCCGACACACCTCGGCAGACACTCCGTCTGAAAGCCAGAGTCCGGCGTAGAGCGGCTGAGTGAATATAGTCTGGACTCTGTGGACGAGGGTCCTGGTTTCAGAGACGCTGTAGAAGGACAGGACTCCCGCGTCAGGATCCAGGTACACTCCCACTCTGGACGACCACATGCCCGGGATGCGAGTTCTAACGTTGTCATGCCTGAACGTGCAGGTGTTTTTGTAACAATCCAACGCCCAAGACTTGTCGTTGTACCCAAACATGCTTTCAGTGACGCCCCCTAATCTACTAATGTCTTTGTACGCGACTGCTACAAAAGCTGCTGTCCCGCTCAACTCCACCTCCCAGTAACTGCGACCGTCCAGACTGTCTTTACTCAGGAGCTGCCAGCTATAAACAAACCTCTCCGGGTGAAGAGGATACTCCAGTTCATCAATGACGAAGGTGACCATTTTGTCGTTCCCGGATATCTTCAGATGTGTGTTGGCCGTGTTTGGATCCAGAGTTACTTGGCATACATAGTGTAGGAAGTCGGCTCTGGTGATGGGCTCGTCTTTAGTATTCGATGCTATCACCCCAGTTACTGTCATGGAGACCTTTGCGTATTCCTCCGCAACAATCGCACGTAAGTTCACCTTGGCCTCGGACAGAGCCATTGAGACTTTCTCGAAGTACCCCACGCGACGGGCTTTGACGGGGGGCGTGTCTGTGGATTCACTGAGACTTACCAACGTTGGGTACTTGATCAGAAAACCAGTGTGATCCTCTGTGTGTGAGAACTTCTTCAGCTCTTCGTCTTTCCTCTTCAGCTCGGCGACGTCCTGCTCCAGCTTCTCCCGAACCTTTTCGTACCACCTGACCTCGGTTTCCTGTCGAGATGTAACCTTCTCCTTCACTTCTGCGACACTTTTCTCAATGATATGCATCAGTTCTTTGTAGGTGTTCTCGTTGTTTCTCAGAGCAGCTTCAGCGCATCGATTAATGGCGTCTTCCTCCTGTTCAAACCACTTTGCGTCTTTCTCTTTGTCCTGGATCGTCTTACGGATGTTTTGCCGAGTCACCTGAAGCTCTCTCTGCTTCTCCACCCTTTCTGCTGCAGTCGAGACTTTGTCGTGGCCTTTGTGAGCATCTTTCGAACAGAGATAGCAGATGCACTGCTGATCCGTACGGCAGAACAGCTTCATCACTTCTTGATGACGAGGGCAGATGTTCTCCTGGAGACGTGCGGACGCTTCCACTAGCTTGTGTTTCTGTAAGGGGGCTACTTCAAAGTGTGGTCGGAGGTGGTCCACGCAATAAGAAACCATGCATTGCAGACAGGACTTGATAGCTTCCTCTTCACAGAAATCACAGGCCACATGTTCAGTTTGATCAGAGCTGTGATCCTCGTCCACATCAGGAGAAAGAGGAGGAGGAGGAGCTGGGGTTTCAATCTTCATCAGCTCCCCGACCACAAACGCCAACATGTTGTTTTTTACCACGGCAGGTCTTTGCATGAATTTCTGCCGGCACTGAGGACAGGTGTAGATCTTTCCATCATCCTGAGTATCCAAGTGGTCCGTGATACACACCATGCAATAGTTGTGTCCACAGGAAAAAGTCACCGGGTCCTTCAGCAGATCCAGACAGATTGAGCAGCAGAAATGTGCTCGATCAAGATGGATCCCCTGTGCCATGTTCCGATTAGAGCAGGTGTGTGATGACTGAATGATAAGAAGAGAACTTAAATAGCTTCACTGGAGAGGGAGGGCATCATTCCTGGAAGAGGAGTGGCTTCAAACAGGAATGGTGTTCGCCTTTCTCGTAAAAGTTGTTAATTTACGTGAATAGTTGTCCCAATGCCAGGTTAATACGAGAACTTGGAATTTGTTGTCATAGTATGTGGACAATCAGGTGTGTACGTGACATGGGAAATATTCAGGGCGTATGTTAGATAGATTGGGATCAGGGTTGGTTTGGCTTGAATCAGAACCAGGCCCTGACAAGACATCTATGAAATGACAATGGTATTTAAACATGCTCAACAGTCATCCATAGACAATAGACCCAGGGTGTGCAAAACTGAAGTGCACCAACCAGTCTGTCCATGTCCTCAACAGACGATGGCAAAGACTAGGGGAACTGTTCAACGGTAGTTATTTTGGGGAAGTGCTGAGTC
>JAMFTG010000246.1:112500-160000 GCA_023974075.1 Chaenocephalus aceratus | reverse complement strand
AGTCTCCAGGAAATGCATGTAAGTCAATGTAATGTCCCCTGAAGTGATGTATACATGGTGTGTGTGTGTGTGTGTGTGTGTGTGTGTGTGTGTGTGTGTGTGTGTGTGTGTGTGTGTGTGTGTGTGTGTGTGTGTGTGTGTGTGTGTGTGTGTGTGTGTGTGTGTGTGTGTGTGTGTGTGTGTGTGTGTGTGTGTGTGTGTGTGTGTGTGTGTGTGTGTGTGTGTGTGTGTGTGTGTGTGTGTGTGTGTGTGTGTGTGTGTGTGTGTGTGTGTGTGTGTGTGTGTGTGTGTGTGTGTGTGTGTGTGTGTGTGTGTGTGTGTGTGTGTGTGTGTGTGCGCTGCAGATGCACTTATTGTCCACCTTTCTCAGAGTTTCCAACACACTGAAAACCTGCTGACTGATCTCCAGAAGTGAAGCCATACATCAGGCCGACCTGAAGCACCGTCAGCAGATTTCTACATCTGAATCCAATGACTGTTTCAGAAATGAATCCCGGTGTTCTCTTCTCCGGGAGGCCAGGCGGGAGGAGCTCGTCACATTTACAAAGGTTTTAAATTAAGAAAGAGTTAGAAAGAGACCAAGGGGTAGACCTAGGACCAGGTGGAGGGATTATATCTCTTCGCTGGCCTGGGAGCGCCTTGGGACCCCCCAGTCAGAGCTGGTTGATGTCGCCAGGGAAAAGAAAGTTTGCTGGAACTGCTACCCCCGCGACCCGACCACGGATAAGCGGGAGAAGATGGATGGAAGAGTTAGAAATGTTTGGGGAAATCAGCG
The DNA here is from genome assembly GCA_023974075.1 of Chaenocephalus aceratus. Lineage (NCBI taxonomy): Eukaryota > Metazoa > Chordata > Actinopteri > Perciformes > Channichthyidae > Chaenocephalus > Chaenocephalus aceratus. The sequence continues at coordinate 159,225 of JAMFTG010000246.1, read as the reverse complement.
CAGAGTAAATGAATGCCAGCTGACGACGGATTGACTCGAGTTTAACCTGAATCCAAGTGAAGGAAAACAACGACTTTCTGGGTGAAATAAGGGAACAAGGGAAGAGAGCTGAAAGCGAGACTGATGCATCATGGGAATTGGAGTTTAAGAGATGAGAGAAGGCATGTTCTTTCAATTTAAAAGCCAAAGACTAAAACAAAAGTTAGGGTTAGGATGTTGAGTTAACCCTTATGTGTTCGGGTCTCCCGTGGCGCGTTGCAAGTTACAATGATATAATAACTACGCTCTCGTTTTGTGTATCTGAACCAGGCTTCATGATAACAGATATATAAACACTACAACACTGATTTTGACAATTTTTGCCACGTCTGAAGGTCTCTAAAAAAAAAAAGGGTATAACTTGGTCTGGGGAGACCCAGCAGCATGTTGTGGGTGACTCGAGGTCAAATTTGGCCCAATCAAGATCCATCTTTGACTTTAGACGCCCCTCCCCCGCCCCCTTCATACACTGTAACAATAACTGTTCGCAACATGCACCTGGTCTCCCCGCCCGCTGCCCCCTCCCCCCACGGGAACACTTGAGCGTGTGCAATGTGTGGTGCGATGTGTGTTGGGGCGATAACATTAAAGTACAACAGGATCGTGCGGTTATGAATGCATTATAAGTTAGTTATGATGATATCGGATGATAGTCATTATTTGTGTGTGTTTTGGACGGAGATAAATGGTGGGTCCAAATGTACCCGCGAGCACGATGAACCGTAACAGCTTTTGAACACAACACAAGGGGCAAGGAGAATGGAAGACATGTGCATGAGGAAGAGGAGGAGACCAAAGGAAGAGGAAGTCCATAAAGATAGAGGCGGAAGAGTAGATGGAGTGCGGAAATGTATTTACAACATAAATTAAAATAGGTCATTAAAAATGCACTTTTTCTTATTCGTAAGTGCTTCAGATGAATGTTAATGATGTTATCTGATTAAATGTAAATAAAAAAACGTAATTTGAGGCAGGCTGGATTGCAAAAACAAAACGTAATTATAAAACTAGTGTAACAGTGATGGCCATGTGCGGCCCCCCACAGGTACTATGTCGTGAAGCGCTTCCTATCAAGTCACATCACATCGCTAACACACAAGTGTAACAGTTTGTGTTTTCAAAGCGAACGAATGACGTGCTCAACTCTCAAACAAGTACAAGTACGTTCTCAAACACTCTCACTATGCTTTGAGAGACATTGTGTGCACCTGGAGCAGAACGTTAGACCAGGACTCGTGCACTCTGAAGTAAACCAGCATGTTTCTCTGACTGGACGATGACTCGGGAAACTCACAGTCACTGAGTCTTACACTCACAAACATGTGAGCGCGGACGTCATCGGTGACAGCAGTGTGTGTGTGTGTGTGTGTGTGTGTGTGTGTGTGTGTGTGTGTGTGTGTGTGTGTGTGTGTGTGTGTGTGTGTGTGTGTGTGTGTGTGTGTGTGTATATGCGTGAACGCTAAGCACATGGCAATAATTAGCATCTCTGGTGGGGGAGCTAACGACCTGCGGAGAGGAACTGGCAAATGTTTCAGTTTGAAAAAGGGATACACGAGGGGGGGCTGACCTTGTCTTCAACAATAACTGTTTACAGTGACACACACACACACACACACACACACACACACACACACACACACACACACACACACACACTTTGCATGTGATGTTATCAGGGACGTAGAGTGAAATGAACGTGTCGCTAAGAGAGATTTCCTGTGAGATTCTGTAGCAGCTGTGTGTTTACAATCTCCGTCCAATCAGAGAGTGAGACAGGCTGTCAATCCGTGAGACAGGAAGTCAGTTAAGCTTATGAGGACATGGCGTACAGAAAACTACAAGAGTAACTCTGTGAAGGCGTTTCTAGTTATTCAGACTATTGACTTAATAATGTGAGAGATCTACTAACTTTCTCTTGTTTTAAAGTCCTTTGGTTTCACTGATATTCTGGATCGTGAGGAACGTTATGTTTGGATGTGTTGTCTTGTATTTGCACCCTGGTAGAGTATTTGTCACTGCAGTAATAACCAATGATCTGTTGTGAATAATTAAATACCTCAGATATACAGACGCACCACTGCTCTTAACCTCCACCTTGAAGTGAAGCATTGTGGGTAGTCCATGTGTGAATCCCTCCTCCATGCACTCACACTGCTGACTGTAGCAACAGATGATGAAGAGACAACCAGAGGATGCAATAAGTCGTCAATCGGTCACTTTTTGCAGCCATGATGTGTAAATGATAATAAACCGTGTTAACGGGCCATACGTGTGTGGAACCCCTACAGTGGGCTGTTTTGATTCACTACCCCACTTCCAAATGATCATTTAAAGAACACATATATCTTTTGAAGCATTTTCATTTATTTTAAGCGTTTTTCATTTTTTTACTATAATGAGAAAAATATGGAATTTATTCGTGACATATTTACATAAATAACAGATACCACAAATGAAGCCAAATACACACACTCTGCCATATACAAACAGAGATTTACCTCTGCTTAAACACACACACACACACACACACACACACACACACACACACACACACAACGCTCAGTTAAGCTGAGAGGAAACGCCCAAGGACTCCCCCGAGAACACACACCTGAAAACACACACACACACACACACACACACACACACACACACACACAGCAGGTGTTTACAGTAACAACACGCTGAGTCAGGAGAGAAACTCTCTCACACACACACACACTCACACACACACGCGCAGAGAAAAGCTCATGTGCAGGTGCATCAGGTTTGTCTGTACACGTTAACACTTTGCGTTACACGGTTTTAAATATCACAGTCAGGTTGTCTTTGTTTCATTTTGATATGTTGACATTCCTTATTTTGTATTCTTATTATCTTTTTCCACTCGTGTCCCTGTTCCCCTGCGAGGCTTGGTAAAGGTTTCTCTTGTTTTTTTATCTTGTCTTATTTCATTGTTTTCTGTTTTAATTCCACTCAGACGATTCTCCGCACAGAAAGACACAAACTAATATACTTAAAACAAAGACGCTCGTCGAGCTGAGAAACGTGTGTCTGGCTCCCGAGAGGAGGACGTGTGAAAGTCACGACTTTCCCCTGGCAGCAAAGCTTGAGGGTTCTCGACTTCGTCCCACTGATCGAACCGTTTTCTTTCCAAACGACTGAAGTGGAACACATGCTACCCAGACTGAGCTTTCACTTTCACACATCGACGACCCTCACGTCTGGAGACACGGAGCGAACTTCAGCCGCAGTGAGACTTTAGTGGGAAGTGGAACGTGGTCGTCACAGACCGCAGGAAACGAGCGATGGAGCTTCATCAGAGTTCATCAGAGACGATGTGGTCATCGCACCGAAACGTGTCGGTGCAGCAGAAACAATGATCAGCTGTTCCATCGTTTCCCTGACTGTAACCCTGAGAGGTAAGGCTGAGGGCTGAGAGGCTGAGAGGCTGAGAGGCTGGCGATGTGAGGAGGACTGCTTCCTGATCTGTGTACAAATACTACAACCCTACTCTCCCTGACAACTCATCCCAGTTTGGAAATGGTTTCGTCACAGAAGCAGAAGTGTGTTCAGACATTAAAATACAAAAATAATTAACAATTTCAAATAAAATGAAAAAATGAAAAATATTAAATCAAATATAAACAAAGCAATATAAAATATTCTGCATAATTAAAATAAAAAGTCTTAAATACTACAGAAACTACTACTTTATACACTTTAGAGCAGGGGTGTCAAACTCAATTTCATCACGGGCCACATCAGCATTATGGTTGCACTCAAAGGGCCGGTTGTAACTTTAAAGCCTATATCAAAATACATATACAAATATTTAATATATATCAAATAATGTATTATTACATTATTGCCTCTGCATTGGATTATTATCGGATAGGGTAATAACTTCATAATTAACTACGTCTGAAAGTAGAAGTCTGGGGCAAATAATTACAAGTCTCTTCAGTGAGAATGTCACAAAATGATTTAAAAAGAAAAGCTAAATTCTGAAGAAAAAAAAAAGTAATATTTTGAAGGAAAAAAAATCTAAATCTGAGAAAAAGTCAAATTCTAAGAAAAAAGGCATTCTTGAAAAAAAAGACAAATTCTGAGAAAGTAGAACGTAACCGCATAATAAACATATTATATTTTTTGCAAGCTCTTATGGGGCCACAGAAAATGAAGTCGCGGGCCGAATTTGGCCCCCGGGCCTTGAGTTTGACACCCCTGCTTTAGAGCAACACATGTGTACAAGTATCAAAAGTTAAAGTACTCAGTACGCAAAATGGCTTAGAGTATTGTGTATTTTTGGATAATTCCAGATGAAAAATAGGAAAATACTTAAAAAACACTGATGACTAAATACAGAAAATTCCCTTTTTCTACATGTTTTGTTGCCTCTATTTGAACTCCAGCTCTTTACTGTGCGATATATATATATATTATATATATACACATATATATATACATTATACTATATGTCAGTTCATTGGGTTTAAACATTTTGCCGCATTAATGTTGATTATTGTTTGTCAGCTAATCAAATCACGTCGTCATCAACACAATCTGCAAAACGATGTTTTACACACTGCTGCTGCCACCACAATATGTGTGTAATATGCTATTACTGTGAGTATCGCCTAGTAACCGTGATATTTTCCATGTTTCTAAAAACAATCCGTTTGGAGCTTTTCACAAAACGCCAAAGTTAAATAAAACAATTCTGAAATACTTAAAACCACGTTTAGGTCCTTCCTCGAGAAAAAGAAACGGAGGAAGCCAAAGAACTCGGCAGCATTTCTCCAATTAGGCTGATTCGATCCAGATAATCAGCTCTCTCACACACTCACACACACACTCACACACACACACACACACTCACACACTTTTACTCACCGAGCATAACGACCATAACAGGCATCAGGAGCAAAAAAGATAACTGACAAACTCCACTTCATGCTCCTCTCAGACGAGCCTCGTCCTCCTCTGTGGTCCCCCCCACGGCTCAGCGTGAACACACCGGCTGCTTATTCCCCATTGGCAGAAAACACACACACACACACACGCACACGCACACCCACACACATACACGCACGCACTGTCTTGATTAGAGCGTACACACTAAGGCAAGCAGCTTATTAGTTTCAAAGAGGAGCGGGTCAACCTCCTCTGCAAAGAACAAGGAATGAAGCTGCCTGCTGACATGTCACACACACACACACACATATACTCACACACACACACACACATATACTCACACACACACACCATATTTGCAGGATTGGTTTGCAATTACATCACCATTTACTCTTAGTGAAGGAGGGACTACTATTCAGTGTGTGTGTGTGTGTGTGTGTGTGTGTGTGTGTGTGTGTGTGTGTGTGTGTGTGTGTGTGTGTGTGTGTGTGTGTGTGACTAGAAACCACAAGTGCGCCACCCCCCATTCTCCCCTAAGATGGTACAGTCCAACCTGCCCAAACACGCTGCCCGGCGACATCATCAAAACAAACAAATTGGTTTGTTAGTCGGCCGACTTCACAGAGAGACGAGAGAGGACACACACACACACACACACACACACACACACACACACTGATACAAACACACTGACACACACACACACACACACACACACACACACTGACACACACACACACACACACACACACACCCTCATCTCCATATCCCCAGCCTCTGCTCCTCTGGGATGTTTAATTCCCATCCCTGCACGTTACCATGGAAATAACTGCCATCAATGATGTGATAATTATCCGAGAGCTAACGTCTGTATTGATATTAAATTAATAGTAAACTAATATTAGTGCAATTATTACAGTATTGGGAGTTCAGAGGAACATTAAACCCGTAACAGTGCAGTGGAGCCGGGCATGGGAGGATATGGAGACGCAGCACGTGAAGGTTCATCAGAATCATGTTTAACGCCACGTGTAGGTTTGAAGAAGCCGATTGCCCTCTGCAGGGTTTCCCTTCCTGCAGAGGGCTGTACAGCAGGGGGGGGGTGCATGTCAATGGTCTGCAGTGGGCTGTACAGCAGGGGGGGGGGGTGCATGTCAATGGTCTGCAGAGGCTAGTTTCTGTCGCTTATTGTTTTTGAGAAATATCAATTCGACCAACACACACTGAGCAAGTGATTTGATTTGAACGTTTGGAACACCGGACGTAGATCTCAAGCTTCCTGGTTGAGCTTGAGACGATGGAGCTAAGATTAAGTCCAGGAGCGTCACAAACACCGCGAGTCACACATCTGTTTCGCAGCTGAAGTGCAGTTATATTAAATAAGGTTAGTATTAAAAAAACATGCTGAAATGTTATAAAGTATGTATTATCTCCATTTCAAGCCAATATTAAAACCACATGAGCACACTGAAGGTGAACTCTGTGTGTGCGTGTGCGTGTGCGCGTGTGTGTGCGCGCCTGCAGCCGGTATTAATTTGCCTACAGAAGAAGATTCCCAAAATAGAAGCAGATAACCTTTGATACTCAATACTGCTGCAGTCCACACACACACACACACACACACACACACACACACACACACACACACACACACACACACACACACACACACACACACACACACACACACACACACACACACACACACACACACACACACACACACACACACACACACACACACACACACACACACACACACACACACACACACACACACACACACACACACACACACACACACACACACACACACACACACACACACACACACACACACACACACACACACACACACACACACACACACACACACTACTGGCTTCAGTTGCATGATGTCCGCCCTGAGGGCTGAAATAGTGACAGTTAAACTGCATCTCTTTCTCTCACCTTTACCTGCTCAACAAAACACAAAGACACTTGACCTCATATGACCTTTGACCTCCCTGGGTCAAGTAACACATACTCTACATCCCCATGTATCCATGCATGATATGAAATGTAAGGGCTACACATCGTCTGGTAGCAGTTTTTATAAGTCCAGATGAAAGACGACCCTCTCCGATGCTCTTTCCTCTTCTCCTGAAGCCTATATAATGACAACGTCCATCGTAACGCAACTGCAACGAGGAGAGAACCACGTTAAGGCTCTTCAGGTGAAAACAGATGAACGATATCACACGATGTGAGCTCGCATGCCCCCCGTCACATACAGATCTGATGGAGATCCCTGCAGCCCCGATGCCTTCAACGCCTTCAAACTAAAGCTGCTCTGGGCAGGATGGAAAGGGGGTCTTAATGCGCTGTAAGACCGCTGGGTTTACCGCGGAGAGTCTTATCAAACCCTTTGCTAAAAGCTACTTAGAGGAAACCCACAGGAGCGACCACACACACTTAAAATAGACGCTCACTTCCTAAAACGCACCATGGGTGATGGGAGCCCGCATTTAGGGGAATATGATGCTGCCGTTATCTACTGAAGGAGGTGAAAGGTCGGGGGTTTACTTTGCTTTGTACGAGTAGGAAGTCTGCCAGGATATCTGACGGGCTTTACGTGGGCCAAAAACTACAAAACAACAACCTTTAACACATTTCCTTATTCCCCAGCACCACAGAGATTATCTTTCGGTTGGTTTGGCTCCCTGCCTGGAGAAACACGTTTAAAACATGTCTTCAATTTGGCAGAAGGAGGGAGAAATGGCTAATCTACACTATTAAGGACTTCAATCAAGTCAATCTTGGTTTAAGGATAAGGATTTCCCAACACTACTAAAAACCCTTAGGTAGCAGGATAGTACATAAGCTCACAAAAGGGCTGCAGGATTATGTTGGTTTTCTTTAATCTTGATTATTTAACCACAGTAACAGAGAGTTTTCTTGAGGTTTAGTAATTAGCTAGAAAGTCACAGCTATAATTAGTTTTTCTAATTTTCCGTCAATTCGTCTTTAGTCACTGATGTGAGGAAATGTTGATGCGACAGATACAATTAGGCAAAAAGCCAAAACATCTTTACAGATACTCCAAGCAAAAATCAAAACCATCTTGCAACACCGAATTAAAAATGCATATCTAGATTTTCTACGGAAACAGCGACACCTAGTGGACAAAAGTGTGAACGGCATGGTTTTTTTCAGACATAGTGAGAGGCAGTTTTATTGATCCCAAAACAAAGATCTTGAGCTACTGGTGCAAGGATAAGATCAACAAAAGATGTCCACAAAGCCAAAGCATCTCTACAGACTTCAGACATGAATGCAAATGTGTAAACCCTCCATTTGCCAAAAACACAATTGGCTAGTTACGATAGAAAACGACGACACCTAGTGGTCAAGACAATTAACTGCATGACCTGTTGAAGATGTGGTGATTAAATTAATCTTAAATTATACATTTCCAGTGGATTATTACATAATGATTGATATTAACAATGCACACTTTAAACTGTAACTCTGCATATTACACCTAACACCTAATTAAAAAATCCTTCCTATGTACTGTGTACACAACACCACCTAGTGGATACATTGTGAACTGCATGGCTTTTTTGAGATTTGGCAAGGCAAGTTCATTTATATAGCACTTTTCAACGCAAGGCAATTCAAAGTGCTTTACAAAAAATGAAAGACATTAAGCATTAAAAAAGAAAAGCTAATAAAATAAACATTAAAAGGAAAAATACAAGCGAGTAAATTAATCTCAAAAGATAGATGTCTATAGTATTAAATAATGATTGACATTAACAATGCACACTTCAATATTTAACCCTCAATATTGCAACATATGACACTTGAATAAAAACCTCTCCTGATAGGTACTGTATAAGGCAACGACACCTAGTGGACAAACTTTGAACTGCATGACCTTTTTGAGATTTCGCAAGTAAATTCAACTCAAAAGATAAATTTGGAGTATTAAATAATGATTGACGTTAACAATGCACACTTTAATCCTCAATCTTGCAACAACCGACACCTAACGAGGAATTCCTTCTGCAAGTCACAATAAAAGACGATGCCACCTAGAGGACAAAACAGTGAACTGCACAATGTTTCTAAGCCGTGGCGATTGAATTCATCTCAAAGAGTTTTCCTTTAAACTGCAGAAAGCACATACTGACATGAGCACACAAACAGAAGTGACTTTAAATCACAGTGACAGCAGCGATGTGTCTGGGTGTGACCATCATGCGTTGGCAGAGCTTTTTTTAAATTGTGTTTGCCCTGGAGGTAAACAGCTGAAACATTTCGACAGCGGAAGAGAAGAGGAAACCCGTGTGCACCACCCGAAAAACGACTGGTTGTTTCGGCAGATGTGTCGAGTCGTCTGCCGGTCAGCTGAGGCTCCCAGATGTGTAGAAACTGTAAGGCTAAATCAAGACTATTGAAGATTCAAAACACTAAGATGTTTTAACGCTTTTGTTTCCTAACAGTCGCTGCTAGGAGTGCATGATTTGGAAAAAATGTATGGAGATAATATTCAGGATATTTCATTTTTTAAATCATAACTCTTATCATGATTGATGGGTGAGGGTTGGATTCAATAATGAAATGATCATGGTGTATTGTTTTAGAGAATTTGTAGCCAGTAGCATAGGTTTTGATAAGCCTTTAAAATTAAATGCGTAGGATATCTTTGCAGCTCATCAATACTCCATCCATAGTTCGCCCTAAACAAAGCTTTTTGCAATTTCAACATTGCCTTGATACGATGGAGATTAATTGTGGAGACCCAGTAGCTAATAAATCAAAAACTCATCTCAAACGCCAACAGGTAGCTCTTCCACTGCACGTGCATCCCGTCTAAAACACAAAGCTTCATTCTTAATTCAATTTCATCCAATGAGGAGAAACGGAGTAGGACAGGGGTGTCTTCATTGTATCCGGCCCGCAAGAGCTTACAAAGAAGATAATACGTTTATTATACGGTTACATGCCACTTTACAGAAGCACGTTGTCCATAAACTACATTTCCCACAATGCATCTCGTTTTGTGACATGCACACTGAAGAGACTTGCAATTATTTGCCCTAGACTTCTGCTTTCAGACGTAGTTAGTTATGAAGTTATCTGATAATAGTCCAATTCAGAGGCAATAACGTCATATAATACATTATTTTATATATATTTATGTACATTTATATAGTCGTAAAGCTAAAACCGGCCCTTTGAGTGCAACCTTAATGCTGATTGGTCCGCGAGGAAATTGAGTTTGACACCCCTGGAGTAGGAGGAGGAGGAAGAGGAGGAGGAAGAAGAAGAAGAAGTGTTGACCCAGACTTTGGCTCTGAGTGTAGCTGACGGAGGTCTCGGGGGACAGAGCAGCTGTTAGCAGGAAATGTACAACACAGCAGAGAGGAAACCCTCACACGGAGTTAGTGTTCGGTCCCAGAGGAAACCCTCACGTGGAGTTAGTGTTCGGTCCCAGAGGAAACCCTCACGTGGAGTCAGTGTTCGGTCCCAGAGGAAACCCTCACGTGGAGTTAGTGTTCGGTCCCAGAGGAAACCCTCACGTGGAGTTAGTGTTCGGTCCCAGAGGAAACCCTCACGTGGAGTCAGTGTTCGGTCCCAGAGGAAACCCTCACATGGAGTCAGTGTTCGGTCCCAGAGGAAACCCTCACACGGAGTTAGTGTTCGGTCCCAGAGGAAACCCTCACATGGAGTTAGTGTTCGGTCCCAGAGGAAACCCTCACACGGAGTTAGTTTTCGGTCCCAGAGGAAACCCTCACACGGAGTTAGTGTTCGGTCCCAGAGGAAACCCTCACACGGAGTTAGAGTTCGGTCCCAGAGGAAACCCTCACACGGAGTTAGTGTTCGGTCCCAGAGGAAACCCTCACACGGAGTTAGTGTTCGGTCCCAGAGGAAACCCTGACATGGAGTTAGTGTTCGGTCCCAGAGGAAACCCTCACATGGAGTTAGTGTTCGGTCCCAGAGGAAACCCTCACACGGAGTTAGTGTTCGGTCCCAGAGGAAACCCTCACACGGAGTTAGTGTTCGGTCCCAGAGGAAACCCTCACACGGAGTCAGTGTTCGGTCCCAGAGGAAACCCTCACACGGAGTTAGTGTTCGGTCCCAGAGGAAACCCTCACACGGAGTCAGTGTTCGGTCCCAGAGGAAACCCTCACACGGAGTTAGTGTTCGGTCCCAGAGGAAACCCTCACATGGAGTTAGAGTTCGGTCCCAGAGGAACTCCGGCAGCAGAAAGAGGAATCAGATCGTGAACCCTCGTCTTTATTCATCGATGTATAGTTCGTATAATGTGATTATCCGGGTAACAAGTACGTTATAGCTGTACATACAACTAAGAGTTTGCACATCTTACGTTGTTTGAGTGTTTCCTTATAAGTGATTCAGTTATGTCATGATCGCTGGACGCACAATGATTTCTAAGAGCCTTTATTAACCAACACTTTGAGCAACTAAGGAATGTAATTATTATGGAGCCAGTCTAAAAAAACTCTAACCAGCCCTGATGTTGCTAAGATCATTACAACAAAAAACTCGACACTTCAATGGAAGTAAGTCATAATAAACCGTAGATGCTTAGACCGGATCCAGAGTCTGAAAACGGTTGCAGGAAACTGTAGGACTTGTGTCTGGTCTCATGAAGGTGTTTAATCCGTCTGAGTTTCCAGATAAATACAATAATAGCTGCTGTACCTACTAAGTGATTCAGTTTTGAACATTCAGCATTTCAAGTCATGTTAACGAATCGCACATTTTTTTCTAGGAGCCTTTATTGGCTGTAACTATGGTCTGTAACTATGGTGCCAGTCTGAGAAAGACCAACTAAGACCTGATTGCTAAGGTCAGTATCAAAAAGTGAAGAGACTTGATTTGAAATGAGTAACAATGCACCGTAGATACTTATGGGGCGTTTCCACTGCAGCGGGTAGCTCGCTTTAAGCGTGCCGAGCCGTGCGGGGCCCGTTTTTGGTTGTGCTTCCACTTGGCCTAGTTTTGGCCAGGGGCTACTTTTTCACCTTTTTTCTGGCCAGACTAAATCGTGGTTCTAGGGCCAGGAACAACCAGGCTGAGGGGGCTACAACTACAACAAGATGAACAAATTTGACCGTGATTTAATTGTAATACGTTTCAAAATGATGCCGAAGTAACAACATACTGATACCGGTTAGTAAAAACCATGAATTAACGCTTTGACAAGTCTGCAGACGGACGGCAGGCGAAAAACCCTTTTAAAATGCGTGTTTTCTAAATGGAGCTTGGCTAAGCTAACGTTATATATGCTCCGACCGTCCACACTCACAACAACGGCCTACAGACATAAATAAACCAGCGACTGTATTCGCCATGACACAGGCAGTCTGTGGCTCTCATTGAAGATGACGTCACGGCTCCGCCTACACTGCGTTACTATAGTTACTGCCCCAGTTCCTAAACTGTAATGGAAGCGCAGAATTAAAGTGAGCCGGACCTAATAAGGCCTAACCAAACCGAGCGAGGCCTGCAGTGGAAACGCGCCAAAAGACCGCATCCAAAGCCTGAAAACTGTAATTATAGGATGTATCAATGGTCTCATAAAGACAGGATCTAAAATCTGAAAACATTAGCAAGTTCACATATTTTACTCCGAGTCCACTTGGATCCATTTGGGAATTAGATATATGTAAAGTATTACAAATACCAAGGTTCCACTGCAACACATGTAGTACTTTAGGACCTAGCTAAGTCTGCAAAGTACCTCAAATATAAAGACCCATCAAGACTTGAGTTCTACGAAACAATAGAAAAAGTTGTAAGCTGATTAAAAAAGTCCATTCACATCAATTATGTGACGGATCTGAGCCATTTGTTATTTGGGTTCATTTGCACCATAAAACGTGACATTAAGCCGTTCCTGTTTACGCTTTGGCCGCTGATTTACAGACTCCTGGATTTCTCTTGAAACGAATACAATGTCCGTAAAATTAGGATTATAATCGGAAGAAATACCGGGTGTTTCTCAATGTCGAGTACGCTTGCTTGGTAGCACATGTCTTCCGAGTCACTTGCTCCAGAAGCGAGGCAAGAATCCTTCCTAGCATTCGGAAAACGAAGAGTGGAACAGGCGAGCAAGTGTGCAGGTGTGCGTCACATGAGAGGCCCCGTCTTACATTTTCCACCACAGATTTGGGGAAATTGGTCCGTGCGCAAAGCATTGTGGGTATTTTAAGACCGCGGAGTCTACACATGTGCAGCCTCGAAATTTCTCACTACGAAGTACGCCGGGCTCGGTAGAATTCCAAGTATGCTGGACATTGGAACAGTCCTTCGGCGGCACTCGATGACGTAGTGTGTACATTAATACATACTTTTCAGAAGGCAAGTTCCAGTGATTCCAGCAAGATGTGTTTTTACAACAAGTTGAACCAAAGTTTATGAATCGAATATCGAGATTCTGTCAGAAAACTTTAGGTGCGGAAAACCGAGATTCGTAGAAGCTGTAATTGTAACAATAAACCGAACCGCATTGACTCCAGTAGTTTGTAAATGTGTGAGCTGTGAAGGCGGGCGTTGCTGCAGAAGAACCCGTGTGATTGGTCAGCGTCCACTGGGTAAATACAGCTCCAATAAGTCCAGGTTAAACCAATCATAAGCTCTTCATGAGCAGAGGGCCGTGCCAAGGGTCGGGACATCTGAGCTTTTTGAAAGATTGTTGCCAATTTCTTTCTCGATTAAATCCCTGTTTTGGTTTTACTGTAAATACTCTGCTGTGGATTGACTAGAGTGCATGTAATTCCAGCAGATTACTTACTGTACAACACACACTAACACACACTAACACACACTTATTTACCCAGATGAGTACATAATCCAGCGGCTGTGTAAAACCATCACACGGTATTAGCATGTCACACCCAGATCCCAGATCCCAGATCCCACTGGCTTTCCCGCTCTGCTCTTTTGCATAAAAAGTATCTCAGGCCAGAAATCACCAAGGCAACATGCTGCGCACTGCCAAATGGAATTCTGGGTAATAACGTGAACTGTGTGAACTCAGTCATCAGAAGAGACTTGTTTTTGCTTCATGTTTTTTCAGTTTTACTTCGTTTAGAAGTGGGAAGTAGTTGCATCTCGACGTCACAGTTTTAGGCGATATTTTGAAAGTGGACCTCGACCTCTTTGCTGCTCTTTTGCTCGGGCCAGAAATCACAGAGGCAACGCCATGCTGCTCACTGCCAAAGGGCATTCTGGGTAATAGTGTGAACTGTGACTGTGTGCGTCATGTCAAAAGCTTGAAGTGGACCTTGGGTTTAGACATAAGTATTTCAAAAGGCAGAACATTTATTTCTCACTGAGATGTGGTCCATTTTTAACCAAGACGTCGAGACATTGTTCATCAAATCCCCAAGTCAGTGCCTACTTGCTTTAACTCTTATTATACAAAGTGAATGTTCAACGATGCATCTAAGCAGCTGAAATAGAGACGGAGTGTATTCATTCATCCATTTAGGCTTTTTGTTTTCAATAAAACGTTGTCTTATCTTATGTCCAAAAAACACTGAATTCCCAGTAGTGGACTTCTGAAGGATTCCTTCTTCAACACATTATACAAACTGACATCGTGCAATAATACACTATAAGACAAGACGACTCAAGACCAAGTGTTTTTGCTGCAGCATTGAGCAAACTAAAGCCACCCACCAAACTCTAACTCGTTGGCTTGTCGGCGCTCATTCCAAGCCTGAAGATGCAAAAAATGAACTTGCATTTAATTTAAATTGAAAAACGGAGCCTGAGAAAGACGACCAGTGCACCCTTCAGCCCTCCAGGCCCTAAAGACTAAGAAGACTTGTCCCTGTGTCTCCAAGCTGCTTCCATGCTGCAGAGGAACCCTCCACCCGAGAGGACATGCCAGCACGTGCTGCTGAAACAATGTGGTTTCAATATGAGAGCAGGAACTACCGCTCGGTCTCTCTCCGTGCTCCATGCTGAAAACACTCGGCACAAGATCTCCATATTCCCTTCTTCTGTTCTTGATCATCTCCATGTTTGTGTCCCTTCCTGCTCACCTTCCCCACATACAGTACGTCTGCTTGCCAGCTCAGAGTCCCGTTGCGAACCCTACATGTTGAGTGTTATGATAGAAATGTATAGTCCACAGTATATAGAAACTGCAGGATGCTAACGTGGATATGTTTGGCAACTTGAACAATTAGCATTATTATTATATCCCATTAGGGCTGCTCAATTCATCGTATTTTAATCGCAATTACGATGTTGGCTTGCAACGATTATGAAAACAACATCGAAATATAACGATTATTGTTTGTTTTTTTTGTTTTTCAGTTGAATTATACTTAGAGTAGAGTTCAGAGTAATCCACTGCTCAAAACATGCGGTTCCATTTGTTTCATTCAATAAATGGATGTTTTCAAAGTAAATCGTTTTTAATAATCGTGATATCAATTATTGACCAAAATAATCGAGATTATGATTGTTGCCATAACCGAGCCGCCCTATGTCCTACGCAGACAGTAGCTGCACGATGCAGTGGTCTCGGGGTGAGTGAGGATTCCGAGTCCATTTCTGACATTTTCAGGATCCTAAATGGTTTTAACCCGAAAGGCCTTATGTGCTCCTGGTGAGGAGTTCTGAGTCGTTTAGAGATGTCCCGATCCGATCACGTGATCGGGGATCGGAGCCGATCATGTGATCGGGGATCGGAGCCGATCACGTGATTTTCAAAAGATCGGGGATCGGGAGAAAAAAAATCGGGGATCGGGATTTTTTTTTTTTTTTTATAAAATATTTTTTTATTTATTTAATGTTACAAAACAAAAATGACCATGTTCACGTCTTAAAGTCATCCTGAGGACTTAGTTTTGGTTTAAAATTACACAACATCATGTATGTGTTGCTTTCTTTGGGCTTGTTTTCAGACCTGCTTATTTCTCTGAAATCTGGCAACAGAGTGGGCGCAGTGTCTAATAGTAGCAGTAAGCTAACGAGAGGCTACGTTCAGCTGGTGACTCGGGAGTCGGGACAGAGAAAATGTCAGAAGTTTGGAAGTATTATAAAATTGAAAGCGAAGGCAGTGTAACAGCCAGATGCAATGTTTGCAAGGCAGAGGTTCCGCGTGGTGGAAAGAACAGAGCTACGTTCAACACGACCAATCTAATACGCTACCTGGGAAACCAACAACAACAACAACACGGCGAGTACACAGCGGCCACTCAGGTAACGGCACTGAAGCAACCGACACTTAAAGGAAAGAGAAACTGCCCCAGAACAGTGAAAAGGCCAACACAATAACAGCCAAGATAGCTGAATTCATCGCGTTGGATGACCAGCCGTTATCTGTTACCTTTTTTTTCTCTTAATGCATTGCATAAAGATCGGATCGGGAAAAATCGGTATCGGCAGATTGTCGAAATCAAATGATCGGAATCGGATCGGGAGCAAAAAAAGGTGATCGGGACATCCCTAGAGTCGATGTTGACATTTCAGGATCATCTGGATTGGACAGATCGCTCATCTACTTGAAAAAGATGTGTCCACACAGCAGAGGTAATAACTGTCATGTTGTGCACTCCATATCCACTGGGCGCCACATGACTCACGGTCGCCTCAGCCCACAGAGAGTACGGCCGCTTTCATTCAAGAACCACTCCGCAGAAGATCAGTGTCTTCCCTTCTTCTGTTCTCGATCATCTCCATTATGTCCCTTCCTTCTCACCCCCCCCCCCCCCCCTGCTGTTTCAGCTCTTTATAAAGTCGCTAATGGACTCCGACACACTGCGAAGTGTGGGAACACAGAAACTCCTTTGACCTTGACGCCTCGCTGTTCACACCTCAGGGTCTCTGCCCAAATCAAACATGGCTGCAGACATGAGATCGCCGGGGGAGAAGAAAGAGGGACGTGTGCAGATGGTAGAACAGACTCAACTGAAGGACACTTTGTCTGTCACTTCTGAGTCTGCATGTGATGATGAATAACTAGGCGTCACACTGAGCTTCCACAGACTCGAGAGCGTTCTCGTTTAAAAACAAGTGAACTTGGGTTTAAAATAGTTTTATTTTCCACGACATAGTGAGTGGTGGTGGCCTCCATCCTTCTTCTTTCAGAACGCAATGTGTCCACTACCCACACCTCTACATCTCATGTGGGAGCTACGAAAGGACCCCCGTCAGTCCTCAGAGCAGACTGACGCCGTGTGGCAGAGGAAGGATGGGAACCGAGGGCGTTGACATGTGACCACGGGACCTGGGTGTGAAACGGCAGCTTCGCTTAGCGTTGGGTTTGAACGTTGTCCAGCACGGTGAGATCAACTCATATTTAGTCAGGGAAGGTCAAAGGGTTCGTTCTGCAACCGGCAGCGTGTTTTCAAACTGTTTCCAGACATTCAAAGCAGCTAAAGGTCTAAACTGAGTATCCATGACTTCTCAGGTGGATGTCCTCAGACGTGTGCTTTTCTTAAATCCTTATTTCAAGAAACCGTTTTGGACGTAAACCATCGTTTATTTAGACACACTTTGGAAAGCCCCCCTCCTATCCTTATATTAATAATGTATGAAAATAAATGATGTGTATTTTAAAGGGCTTATCAATGGAATAGGTTGAAATCAAAACAACTATTATTAGTAATAAGTATTATTGCAAAAAAATAACTATTTTCTAATACGATAAAAAGCACACTGTCTCGTCTCCGTCTAGATCTGTATTTCTCCATCTCTAAGCTGCTCAAATAAACTCACACACACACACACACACACAGCTGGTGTGTAACCACCTCTAGTGACCGCAATCGTTCCAACTGTACAGATTGAGTTTCCACAGCATCTGTGCAGCCACATGTGTCTCTAACATGGCTAACACACACACACACACACACACACACACACACACACACACACACACACACACACACACACACACACACACACACACACACACACACACACACACACACACACACACACACACACACACACACACACACACACACACACACACACACACACACACACACACACACACACACACACACACACACACACACACACACACACACACACACACACACACACACACACACACACACACACACACACACACACACACACACACACACACACACACAACGGGTGGTTGTTTCTGCAGTGGTGGGATCAACCAACCAGATCCCGGGTTGACCCGCTGACAGCTGAGCCTCAAATTAAAGGCAGTTTCTGTGGAGCAACGACGGAAATAATACTTCTCTGTATTTACAGTATTTCAGAATAAGTGTTTACTTTCACGTAGGATTTAGGATTATATTAGATATACTTTATTAATCCAAATTTGGGATTTATCACAGCAAGGCTTTACATGTGAAATAAAAAGACATACATGTACGGTATAGATTAAAATATTGGAATTAGTTACACTAAAATAAATGAGAAAAACATCGTAATTTTTTTTTTTAAAACACAGAATTGCATTAAAGACAATTAAAATAGACATTTAAATACAAAATAATAAAAACATTAACGTATAAAAAATGTAATATAGGAGCAAGAGCAAAAATGTGCCATTCCTGCTTGAATGTTTTTAACTCTTATTTTAACTTTTCTTCCAAAGCTGACGGAGAGACCAATCAAAACTGCAGCTGCTCCTGGTGAACGCCGTGAAGCACCATGAACTCATCTGAACTCTGCTAATGAACATATTTGTGCCTCTTTCTAAATATTTCCCCAGCAGCAGACAGACAGACAGACCCCCCCCCCCCCCCAGACCCCCCCCCCATCCTCATTTACATTTAGACGAGCACATTAAGATGCGTAAACGAGTGACTCCGCCTCCGCTGCCCCTCCTCATTCGTCTCAGTGCAGCTAAATGATTCAGGATTTGGTGTGGGGAAGGGAAATGAACACTTCCAGATTCTTCCTCATCCTCATCCTCCTCCAGCTGCACAAACACCTCATTTCAATGTGTGATTAAAGTGAACCCAAATGAATAAAGGGCTGATGAAGACGGAGAGATGAAACTGATGGAATAAAGAAACGTCATTGGGAGAAGGTGGATGTTTTCCGTGGGTTTCGACAGGTGATAAAAACAGGAGGATCTCGTCAAGATGTCAAAACTGACGTCCAAAAATCACGTCAAAGCCTACGTTGAAAAGAGACGGCGACAATATGCAACCAGATAAACTCAGAGCTGAATTATGCCAATAAGCCGCACAAGAGAGGAACTCCTTTAAACACATTGTTATTTTTTAAAAGCAGATATGGTTTAAAATGTGTCGACAAATTGAGAGGAAACCTTCAGTTTGCATCCATGATGATGATGATATCTCAATAGCCGCTTTCACACCAAGTACTTTGCCGTACTTAGTACCCAGCACTTAGTTCCCAGCACTTAGTCCCCAGTCTCTCTGTGTTTCTGCGCTGGGCTAATGCTAATAATGCGAGGATAATAAAATGGCGGCTCTACAAAACATTTCAGAGCATTATTAGCATTAGCTGATGGGACTCCCAGCAGCTAATGCTAATAATGCTAATGCCAGCAAATACAATGGCGGCTTCAAAAAACGTTTCAGATGTTACGGGGCGTGGTTTGCAACTCGCCCAGCCAATCAGAAATTGGTACTTTTTTTCTCCCCAGGAAAGTCCCACCTCTCAGCAGGGACTCAACAAGGGGGTAAAAGTTCTCATGAACTAAGTTCTCTTTTTGGTGTGAACGCAAAATTCCAGGCTCTATCGGAACTAAACGGGAAAAGTACTCCGGTGTGAAAGCGCCTAATACATTTTTTTTATGTTCAGTGCAATGTGAGTAAAAAAAGTAACTTAAAGTTGTGTGTGTGTGTGTGTGTGTGTGTGTGTGTGTGTGTGTGTGTGTGTGTGTGTGTGTGTGTGTGTGTGTGTGTGTGTGTGTGTGTGTGTGTGTCTCTCACCCCCCCCCTCTCTCCCGTCTCTCACACGGCAACAAAAAAAAACAATAACTGTCAAGATTTCAGGTTCCTCTCAAACGGATCTCTCCCACAGGGTCGCTCCGGGCTGCTCCCACGAGCCCCTGCTGCAGCGACGGATAAAAGAAAGGAATAAGAAATAAGAAAGAAAGAGAAGAAAGAAAGAGAAGAAAGAAAGAGAAGAAAGAAAGAGAAGAAAGGAAGATGGGGGAGTATCTGGAATACATTGGGCAGATATTCACAGTCATTGTGTTGTTTATTTTTCATGATAAACTGCTGCTATGTGCGGCTCATGTTACATTCATGCCAATAGACACTAATTCATTCAATCGAGAGGGAGGGGGCGCATGATGCAGCAGAATTTAGGACACACACACACACACACACACACACACGGGAGGACTCACACACCGTGACTCCCCACCTTAACAACTCGTCTCACAGCAGCTGCTTCATTTCATGCTCAGACAGAAGAGAAATCGGACAGATCGATGCAGTCAAAAATAAAAAAGAGACTGATAGAGAAGGGACCACACACACACACACACACCCACACACACACAATTATTATATATATGGTATATATTATCATATATTTGATGGATGAAAGCCCATCTTTAAATTTGGAGAGGGAAATAGATGGAGAACACACACACACACACACACACACACACACACACCAACTGAAATCCATCAGTTGAATTAAAAGCTTCTTTCTGTTTTTTTAAACAAATCAGTTTAATGTATAAATGTAGTCATTTCTTATTGTTTATACTCAGTCATTTTGTAAAAAGGGTTTTTCTGTTTGGGCATGCCAATAAAGCTTCTTTGAATTCAGAGACAGAGAGCGAGCAGCAGTGATCTGTGGTGCGTTCAACACCGCAACGTGTTCCCGTCTGCTCTAACAAACCCAGACGCATTCTGATGAGCTGCGGCTGCAAACTGTTTCCATCTGAGAGCTGGAGAAAGATTCCTGCTCCAAACACCCGGAGCTGCTTCATCGCCACGCTCTCAACAGGTGGTGAACACACACACACACACACACACACACACACACACTCTGAAACAGCTGCTGTGCCTCGTGTCTGCTGTTATACTTGCTTTGTGTTGTTCAGATGAGGCGATGAATACCTCGGGTAAAGTATGCGAGAAGTTAGTGACGCTGAAAATATGATCTTATATCGAGTTTCAGTTTAAAACCACATTCAACGATCCAATGCATATCAGTGTGTAGTGTCTCTACTTTAAAGAGTCCTCTCCTGCTGATGTTCAGGTGTATATCAGTATGTGGTTTCTCTACTTTAAAGAGTCCTCTCCTGCTGATGTTCAGGTGTATATCAGTATGTAGTGTCTCTACTTTAAAGAGTCCTCTCCTGCTGATGTCCAGGTGTATATCAGTATGTAGTGTATCTACTTTAAAGAGTCCTCTCCTGCTGATGTCCAGGTGTATATCAGTATGTAGTGTATCTACTTTAAAGAGTCCTCTCCTGCTAATGTTCAGGTGTATATCAGTATGTAGTGTCTCTACTTTAAAGAGTCCTCTCCTGCTGATGTTCAGGTGTATATCAGTATGTAGTGTCTCTACTTTAAAGAGTC
This sequence comes from Chaenocephalus aceratus, assembly GCA_023974075.1. Lineage (NCBI taxonomy): Eukaryota > Metazoa > Chordata > Actinopteri > Perciformes > Channichthyidae > Chaenocephalus > Chaenocephalus aceratus. The sequence continues at coordinate 137,728 of JAMFTG010000246.1, read as the reverse complement.
CTCTCCAGCTGATGTTCAGGTGTATCAGTATGTAGTGTCTCTACTTTAAAGAGTCCTCTCCAGCTGGTGTTCAGGTGTATATCAGTATGTAGTGTCTCTACTTTAAAGAGTCCTCTCCTGCTGATGTTCAGGTGTATATCAGTATGTAGTGTCTCTACTTTAAAGAGTCCTCTCCTGCTGATGTTCAGGTGTATATCAGTATGTAGTGTCTCTACTTTAAAGAGTCCTCTCCTGCTGATGTTCAGGTGTATATCAGTATGTGGTTTCTCTACTTTAAAGAGTCCTCTCCAGCTGGTGTTCAGGTGTATATCAGTATGTAGTGTCTCTACTTTAAAGAGTCCTCTCCTGCTGATGTTCAGGTGTATATCAGTATGTGGTTTCTCTACTTTAAAGAGTCCTCTCCTGCTGATGTCAGGTGTATATCAGTATGTAGTGTCTCTACTTTAAAGAGTCCTCTCCTGCTGATGTTCAGGTGTATATCAGTATGTGGTTTCTCTACTTTAAAGAGTCCTCTCCAGCTGGTGTTCAGGTGTATATCAGTATGTAGTGTCTCTACTTTAAAGAGTCCTCTCCTGCTGATGTTCAGGTGTATATCAGTATGTAGTGTCTCTACTTTAAAGAGTCCTCTCCTGCTGATGTGCAGGTGTATATCAGTATGTAGTGTCTCTACTTTAAAGAGTCCTCTCCTGCTGATGTTCAGGTGTATATCAGTATGTAGTGTCTCTACTTTAAAGAGTCCTCTCCTGCTGATGTTCAGGTGTATATCAGTATGTAGTGTATCTACTTTAAAGAGTCCTCTCCTGCTGATGTTCAGGTGTATATCAGTATGTAGTGTCTCTACTTTAAAGAGTCCTCTCCTGCTGATGTTCAGGTGTATATCAGTATGTAGTGTCTCTACTTTAAAGAGTCCTCTCCTGCTGATGTCCAGGTGTATATCAGTATGTAGTGTCTCTACTTTAAAGATCCTCTGCTGATGTCAGGTGTATATCAGTATGTAGTGTCCCTCTACTTTTCACCTTATGTCTGAAACCAGAGCCCAGTCTGCTCTGATTGGTTAGCTGGCCGGCTCTGTTGTGATTGGTCAACCACTTAGAGATGTCCCGCCCCTTAGCCTATCACGTAAAATGTGTTGGAGCGCTAGCTAAGAAACTCACAGACCATTTACTTGCACTAAAAACCTATAAAAACTACAGGAAAGGGAAAACCCACAAAAGCACAACAGGTCCTCTTTAAGTGAAACAATGATGCTGACTGTTTTGGGAAACCACAAATGGAATGTAATCTTTTAAAACAATAACACAACACATGGAATACTTCACTTCTGCAAGATATCCCACCTGAGAGAGGCTGTTCTCCGTCTGTGTTAAACACTCCATCATCAGTTAACCCTGAAGCCTTCTGACTCCCGCACATATTTCCAGATAAGCACACACTCACCACAACCGTAGTGTGTGTGTGTGTGTGTGTGTGTGTGTGTGTGTGTGTGTGTGTGTGTGTGTGTGTGTGTGTGTGTGTGTGTGTGTGTGTGTGTGTGTGTGTGTGTGTGTGTGTGTGTGTGTGTGTGTGTGTGTGTGTGTGTGTGTGTGTGTGTGTGTGTGTGTGTGTGTGTGTGTGTGTGTGTGTGTGTCCGTTAGACGGAGGATAAGCAGGTTTATTAGTTCAGCCTGCAGGCAGCCACGCCCCCAACGGCCCCCAACGGCCCCCATCAGACCACTACCATCACCACCACTGGTAGAGCTATAGATAAGGGTACGTGTGTAAAATAACAAGCTTAACAATATGTACATTATCTAAATCAGAAACAAATATCATTTTTATTTAAAGAGTACCACCATAAATACATCTGCATACACCACGAGTAAATACCACGCGTACTACAATAAGTACAACTACCACTCCCTCGACTGAAACAAAAACACACACACACACGCTTAGACAAACACACACTTCTGCAGTAAGGCGCTGACACACACACCGTCCTCTGTCAGTTGAATGGGAATGTACATTCTCTAACAATAGTCTACATTTCCCACAATCCCTCAGGGCGACAAAGGATTTTAAAACAACAGAGCAGCGTCTCATTTTACTTTGAAAACTATAAAAACGTTATCCGTACATCCTGCGGTTCAGACACACACACACACACACACACACACATACACACCTTTACAGACAAAAGAGAAGTAATAAGTAGGTGATAGGAGGACAAGGTGTGTGTGAAGTGGAGTGAACTTTAACCATTGTTGTGTGTGTGTGTGTGTGTGTGTGTGTGTGTGTGTGTGTGTGTGTGTGTGTGTGTGTGTGTGTGTGTGTGTGTGTGTGTGTGTGTGTGTGTGTGTGTGTGTGTGTGTGTGTGTGTGTGTGTGTGTCAGCTTCAGAGGAATGAGGGTCCAGGTGTGTGTACATGTGTGTGTGTGTGTGTGTGTGTGTGTGTGTGTGTGTGTGTGTGTGTGTGTGTGTGTGTGTGTGTGTGTGTGTGTGTGTGTGTGTGTGTGTGTGTGTGTGTGTGTGTGTGTTACCAGGTGAAAGTCCTTAGAATCAAATAAAGTGTGTGTGTGTGTGTGTGTGTGTGTGTGTGTGTGTGTGTGTGTGTGTGTGTGTGTGTCAGCTTCAGAGGAATGAGGGTCCAGGTGTGTGTACATGTGTGTGTGTGTGTGTGTGTGTGTGTGTGTGTGTGTGTGTGTGTGTGTGTGTGTGTGTGTGTGTGTGTGTGTGTGTGTGTGTGTGTGTGTGTGTGTGTGTGTGTGTGTGTGTGTGTGTGTGTGTGTGTGTGTGTGAAAACAGGATGTTGAGAAAAGACAGAAGGGAACTGGGGAGACGACCCAGTCAGGAGGCAGACATCCTGCTCACACACTCACGGTTAGACAAACACACACTTCTGTATCTAGGCGCTGACACACACACACACACACACACACTGACCTCAGTCGGACTGTCACTTAACTGGGAATAAATAGGATTGTACATTCTCTAACAATAGCTACATTTCCCACAGCGCAACACATTATTTCGAAGCAACAAAGCTGCCACTCATCTTACTTTGAAAAATATTTTTAAAAACTGTATTCGTACATCCTGCGGTTCAGACGGTAACAACAGCTTCAAATTAACATCAACCAGAGCCCGTTTTAGATTTGGCTGGACTTCTTTCCACACACACACACACACACACACACACCACACACACACACGCGTTGTAATTGTTGGTGGATCCATCACAATGGTTATGTTCCTGCTCTATCATCAGATTCCTGCTGCTCCGGTTTCACTCTTAAATGATGTCTTTGGGTAAATAGACAGAGTTTGTAATCTGATATGTTTGAATGTTTGGACCTGCAATCAAAGTAAAAGTGCTGGAGATGGTTTATAAATATAAGTATCAAAGATCAGTCTACATTTCTTCAATAAAATACCATATAGCGTCAAGTTGGGAAAAGGTGATTTTAGAGCATAAACGGTAATGTTTCATTGTTTTAATCTTCATATCAAACATTAAAGGTGCAGCTTGACAGATACTAATCCCTTTGTTAAGACATTTAAGCTAAGAATAAGACATGTATTCGACCTTCTGTTCACTTAAACTCAACACTTGGTTTCTTTAAGGGATATTTCAAGTTGTCTGTACAAACATTGCACTCGTTTCAAGATCCAATACTGCTCTGACTTCTACTACCATCGACCTCTGATCCCGATATTGTGTTACTATGGAAAACTGCTGATTTCAAGTATTCAGTCTGACTGCAAAGTGATATTTAGAGTCAGCGAAACCACGGACAGTGAAGGGTGAGAACAGGCAGCATGGATACAGGCGAACATGACGGAGATGTGCACGTGGTCGGCTCCTTTATCTGGAGTCTTTTTGGTTCTAGGTTTTTCTAAAATCTGCAAAATACAGTATTTTACAGCAACGATGAGCTTTTGGGTACTTTATGTGTTTGTAAAGCTATTCCAATTGTATTTTTGTTTGTAATTTGATTCACTAGCTTCTGTGTTTTGTACAAAGCTAATTTCCCTCGTCTAAATGATGCATTTCTGCTCCCGTGAAACCATTTAAAATCCAGTTATTGTCCTGCAGGCTGAGCAAACCGTTTCATAACCAGTTCTTGAAAAGCAGCCTGTTTGGCATTAGGATCTGAAACTAGACTCCGAGGGCTTTGACCCCCCTGAAAAAAAACTTCACTCCAGGTTTTGTCGCAGGACTCGAGGGAAGTGATCCGAGTTAAAGGTACACTCAGATAAAAAAAGACTGGATCGTCTGCATCGTACTGCTACAGAATAATCCCTGTATTCTGCATTAAACCAAATCCCTGCAGAGCTGAGACGTGCGAACAGATGTGCTTGTTCTACTTGGAAGACAAATTCAAAGATGAAACCTCGCACACTACCAGCTGAGGAGTTGTGACTATAAAAGGGAAAGAAAAGTCGACTTTACTCCATTTATCTCCGTCTGTTTGTTATAAATACCTCTGACACGGCAGGGGGAGCACAGGAATCCTCTGCAGCTGCAATCGCACGCTCACTAAGACTCAATGAACATTTGTGCGCAGAGATACATGAATGGTGGACTGAACAACGAGGTGGAAATGCCTCTTCAAAGTATATTATTGCACTGATACCATGGCCATTTGTCAAAGAAGAACATAGTTAAATCATGATCTATTGGAAGTAGGTACCATTGCAATAAGTAACCCAACATCTAACAGAAGTAACAGAGCTTTTGGTTTTTGTAAAAAATATTTTACAGTCCTTTTTGTTGGTGTTTTTCTGCAATATGTCAGTGATGTTAAACAGCCCTACATTCTTCTTTTAAAGTACAATAAATCCCTCCTAGTATAATAGGTATGCTGTCTAACCAGATGTGTAAACTATCCTGCAAGTAAAAGACTATGTTGACATCTCCACCTTCTTCCTCCTTCAGCTGCAGCAGCATGATACAGCAGAAAGAGATACCTGCAGCATTATGATAAAGGGAGGGGGATTAGCCGTGCTAGCTGCAGTTAGCATCTAAATCTGCCGATCTAAAGCCATCAGAAGGTTATTATGAAGCGGAGTGGGAAATCAATTTATGACGCCCCCGAGGCGAGGTCGCCTGCCAGCAGCCGCACTGATAAAATCACCTGAAGGTTGAAACGCCCTGCTGGAGCGTTAGCCTTGTTAGCATAAATGGCTTCTAGGTTACAGATGTTCATTCCCCCATTATCCCTTCATTTGTCGGTGGTTATTATTATTAGTTGAGTCACAAATAAATTATTGGATTATCAAATATTTGGCTCAATCTTCAAAGTGACTTAGGCTGCCGAACTTTCTTTAAAAGCTGCTATATCAAAGCTACATCAAGAAGCATGTTAGCATGTTAGCATGTAGCATGACGTGACAAAAAAAAAAAGATGAAAATTGTGATAGAACATATCCGTGTCTTTGATTTAAACATCAATTGTGTTGTGTGCAAGCTAAATATTAGCATTAAAGAAACCTGATACAAATAAATCTCATGGGTAGTGTAGTTTAAATTCCTGCTGTTAGCCTAGCTTATCAGTTTTAAAGCTAAAGGGGCGACAGCAGCTTATTTCTTGGCCAGATAAGATGGAGGACCACAGAGGTGGAGGAGGACGCCTCCTTGAACACGGCCTCCGTCACACCAGACGAGATCAGCAAAGCAGCTCTGAAGCCAATAGAGATAACAGAGAGTGGCTGAGAGAGAGGAAGACAGAATACACATCCCATCATGGACAAAAGTATGTCGACAAAGTGATCGGTTGCTCTGACAAATCCACATGCAGGTTTTGCTGGAAACCGGACACAAGACTGCGTGGCAATATTGTGTTTGGACCTAACTATAGGGCATCACTGTCTTATGGTCATTTCTGGGGGGAGTTTGGGGGTTTTCCTGACTTCATTGTCATTTTTCACAACTTGCTTTTACATTATTTGTTGTGTCGATATCAGTTATAGAGAACCCTCGAGGATATTAACTTTTTTTATTAATTGACCAAAGCTTAGTGTTCGTGAACAATGTTTTACTTACTAATAAAAAACGCTCCAGACCAATAGGAGAGAAGCAAAAGCAAAACATTGCACTGACTTTCAATGGGAAGTTAAAATAAAATAAAGTTAATGTTGATGCTATTTAACTCCATTGCCTTTTGAACAAACACCACTTTAACACAAATCTATCTAGTATTACAGTATTAAACCTAATGTAAACAACATTTTCTAAGTTTCAAAAAAGTTAAAAACAGAGGGAAAAAAGTTGATAATCGTAGACTATGATGTCAACGTCGAATCAGAAATGAAATCAACATTTTAACAGGAAGACCACTGTGCTGTACATTTGAATAAAACACCCCTAATCCACTGAATGCAGTAACCATTCATTCGTGTTCAGGAATTCGATTAAATAACCGTGTGAAGGAGGCGTGTGGCGCAGTGGGCTAGTGCGTTGTGTTGGGATCAGGGGGTCACAGCAGGTTCAAACCCCACTGCAGTCAGCATGTCGTTGTGTCCCCGAATAAAATGCCATAGCTTGATGTGAATCGTAACAGGAAGCAGCCAAGTGCAAGCGGTACTCTATAGAATCAACCTGCAGAGTTTCAACAGACCTCCCTCTCTGCGCTCGTTGTCACGTTGAGCTCGTGTTGATCCAAACAGCAACAGCAGCATGAAGTGCGGCGCTGAGGGATGGAGGATAAAGCCGTAGATGGACGAGGCATCTTTGTGGGTCCCCTCAGCAGGTGGTCCTGTGAGGGGGACGTGATGACAGACGGACAGAGGAGCGCGTGGTATTCTGATGATGCAGCGCTGCTGGGAAACACTTGCAGGAACAACCCTCCTGCATCGCTGCCTCCCTCTGAAATCAGGATCCACTTATTCTAAAAAGCTTTCTGTTGCAACGACAGGCGACAGGCCGGCTGCCATCTACGAAAAGCAACTGTTGCAATCGCTGGAAAATGTATGGATGTTTATCACACTGCCATCAGAACCAGAGTGCAACAGATCCACGTCTGAATAACTGCAGAAACTGGAGGGATATAAGCCAGAAAATAGATGTGTTGTACTAAATATAATAATGTATAAGTGCTATGAAGTCTCACAACACCTTCCCTTCAGGTCAACACACTCATAGATGCAGAAGAAACCAAACAACGGTTGCAATTTCGGTTAAATCATGACTATTATAACACAGAGACGGCCAGCTAACCAATCAGAGCAGACTGGGCTCTGGTTTCAGACAGAGGGTGAAAAGAGGTGCTGCAGCACAGGCAGTATGAGAACAATAAAGAGCTTTTTGAACATTAAAGAGAGGACTCTTTAAAGTAGAGACACTACATACTGATATACACCTGAACATCAGCAGGAGAGGACTCTTTAAAGTAGAGACACTACATACTGATATACACCTGAACATCAGGAGGAGAGGACTCTTTAAAGTAGAGACACTACATACTGATATACACCTGAGCATCAGCAGGAGAGGACTCTTTAAAGTAGAGACACTACATACTGATATACACCTGAACATCAGCAGGAGAGGACTCTTTAAAGTAGAGGCACTCCATACTGATATACACCTGAACATCAGCAGGAGAGGACTCTTTAAAGTAGAGACACTACATACTCTTTAAAGTAGAGGCACTCCATACTGATATACACCTGAACATCAGCAGGAGAGGACTCTTTAAAGTAGAGACACTACATACTGATATACACCTGAACATCAGCAGGAGAGGACTCTTTAAAGTAGAGACATACATACTGATATACACCTGAACATCAGCAGGAGAGGACTCTTTAAAGTAGAGACACTACATACTGATATACACCTGAACATCAGCAGGAGAGGACTCTTTAAAGTAGAGACACTACATACTGATATGAACCTGAACATCAGCAGGAGAGGACTCTTTAAAGTAGAGACACTACATACTGATATACACCTGAACATCAGCAGGAGAGGACTCTTTAAAGTAGAGACACTACATACTGATATACACCTGCACATCAGCAGGAGAGGACTCTTTAAAGTAGAGACATACATACTGATATACACCTGAACATCAGCAGGAGAGGACTCTTTAAAGTAGAGACACTACATACTGATATACACCTGAACATCAGCAGGAGAGGACTCTTTAAAGTAGAGACACTACATACTGATATGAACCTGAACATCAGCAGGAGAGGACTCTTTAAAGTAGAGACACTACATACTGATATACACCTGAACATCAGCAGGAGAGGACTCTTTAAAGTAGAGACACTACATACTGATATACACCTGAACATCAGCAGGAGAGGACTCTTTAAAGTAGAGACACTACATACTGATATACACCTGAACATCAGGAGGAGAGGACTCTTTAAAGTAGAGACACTACATACTGATATACACCTGAGCATCAGCAGGAGAGGACTCTTTAAAGTAGAGACACTACATACTGATATACACCTGAACATCAGCCGGAGAGGACTCTTTAAAGTAGAGACACTACATACTGATATACACCTGAACATCAGCAGGAGAGGACTCTTTAAAGTAGAGACACGACATACTGATATACACCTGAACATCAGCAGGAGAGGACTCTTTAAAGTAGAGACACTACATACTGATATACACCTGAACATCAGCAGGAGAGGACTCTTTAAAGTAGAGACACTACATACTGATATACACCTGAACATCAGCAGGAGAGGACTCTTTAAAGTAGAGACATACATACTGATATACACCTGAACATCAGCAGGAGAGGACTCTTTAAAGTAGAGACACTACATACTGATATACACCTGAACATCAGCAGGAGAGGACTCTTTAAAGTAGAGACACTACATACTGATATACACCTGAACATCAGCAGGAGAGGACTCTTTAAAGTAGAGACATACATACTGATATACACCTGAACATCAGCAGGAGAGGACTCTTTAAAGTAGAGACACTACATACTGATATACACCTGAACATCAGCAGGAGAGGACTCTTTAAAGTAGAGACACTACATACTGATATACACCTGAACATCAGCAGAGAGGACTCTTTAAAGTAGAGACACTACATACTGATATACACCTGAACATCAGCAGGGGAGGACTCTTTAAAGTAGAGACACTACATACTGATATATCTCCATGAGACTCAAACCTCCTTTTCATCTCCATCAATGTTGTATGTTGTCTGAAACATTGAGGACATGTTGAAATAAATCCTGTGTACCCCCCCCCCCCCTCTCTTCCTGACCTCCTGTGTTTCCTCCTTTACTTCATCTCCAGTGTTTCCCCTCTCTCTGCTCCTTCGTCTGACCTCGATATCTGACAGACTGTCCACCACATCCAGACCACACTTAGAGGAACACACACACACACACACACACACACACACACACACACACCTAGCTGGAAAAGCACTCAGGCCACACACACCCTGTTCCATTAAAGCCACACAGACATGGAACTCCCTGTTATCTCACACCAGAGCCCCGGGACTTTCATAATGTCTCTTTGATGGAAAAAGGTGCATCACGTGACTTTATAAATAATAAGCAGCATTTCACAAAGTCTGTCGTCTGAATGCGCCTTTTCATTTTTCACTCTATGATGTATCAGATGTGTGTAGCGGTTCTAAAAACCATATTAATAAATACAGAAAATGTTAAATCAAAAAAAAGAATGAAAGCCTTTAAAAATGGTTCAACATAAACCCATGTGACCTCAGAGCTGAGGAAGTGCACACTCCTCAAATCAGGTGTTAGCTGAAATGAATCAGTCACACACACACACACACACACACACACACACACACACACACACACACACACACACACACACACACACACAAGACCTTTAAGAGTTCTTATCTGTGGCTGTCACTCTGTGAATGTGTGAAGGGAGGAAACGAACGTCAAAAGTGTGCGAGGCAGGAAGTGCTGTGTGTGTGTGTGCGTGCGTGCGTGCGTGCGGCCATTATAAGGGTAAGCCTCTCTAATGTCATGACAAACAGATAAACACACACACACACACACACACACACACACACTATCTCCGCATGCTGTGTTAAAACGCTTTGGTTTACTTGACAAATTAGTCCGGATCAAATTAAAGAAAGTTTTCACCGGAGAGAACGTTCAGAGCTTTTGAAGGAACTGAGAGACGCCTTTGTCATCAGCATACATTTTTAATTACTTATCACTTATTCAAAGCTGAAATCACTGGGAATGAAACTGAGTGTTTGTAAGCCCCTCGTACCCTTTCACTATTCGCCATCAACCGCTTACTTTTGTTTTTTATATGTATTAAAGGAGTCAAGGATATACATCTGCCACATGTACTTCTTATACTATGTGTTCATTAAAGTTCCTCCTTTTTACGAGATAAACAAAACATGTTCAGATTATTTCATCGACTGGTAAATTGATCGTTTTGTCAGAAAACGGGTACAAATACCTGTTGCAATTCAAACAATACTTTGTGACAAAAATAAGCATAAAATCATGAAAATCAGCAAATGAATGAAAGTCTTGTTTGTTACTAAGTATGTATATTTACAGTTTGTTTTCTTTAGCACGTACTGTTGTTTAAAAGCTACTGTAACCAAACAACTCCCCATAAGGGATCCACTAACTAACTCCTATCAGATAAAGAAACTACTAATTGCAGCTTTTATTTGTTCCAATGCAAAACCAGCCGCCCTCCACTTGTTTTGATCAATAACACAACATCACAGCAGGGTCTGTTTACCGTAACACTACTACTATGTTCACATGCTGACGGGAAACAGATGGATATTTCTTTACCTGAGATCAAGGAGAACGCAGCCGGTGAATCTCTGCGTCTCTCTCCGTCCTCCAGACTGTCTGGCCTCACACTCAGACTGTGTCACCTTAAACACGCTCCCCAGAAACACGGAGGCTGCGTCTCCATTATTCAGGTGGGGGGGGGGGGGGTGTGTGTGTGTGTGTGTGTGTGTGTGTGTGTGTGTGTGTGTGTGTGTGAGAGAATTAAATCTGCTGCATTATTAAATGTGTGGCACAGTTACAGTAGCCGGACCCCCCTGCTGATCCAAATCTGTCACTTCACCTCGCACTCAACTCAGGGTGACAGGGCCCTTCTGTCCACACACACACACTTGCTTAAACACATCTAATGCAGGAAACATCCCCAAGCAGAAATATGTGTCGCACTGGACAAAAAGAAATCATAAAGAAGTAGACACCTCTTATTCACACACACACACACACACACACACACACACACACACACACACACACACACACACACACACACACACACACACACACACACACACACACACACACACACACACACACACACACACACACACACACACACACACACACACACACACACACACACACACACACACACACACACACCACACACACACACACACACACACACACACACACACACACACACACACACACACACACACACACACACACACACACACACACACACACACACACACACACACACACACACACACAGCTTTCTGAGTGCCGTTTCTCTCCTGCAGGCAGACGGTCAGTGGAGTCGTTTAAAAGCTTCATTAAAACTGACCTGAACTCGGTGTTTCACGTTTAAAGAGCTCTGGAGCTAAATCTACACATGAAGTCTTTTTATCAGAGGAATGAATCGTAGTGTTTTCCACGAGCAGCCAAGAACAATAAAAGTGTTGCTTCAGGTACAAGAAACATGAAATACGGTCCAAGAAATGCAGCTTAAAGACCTTTAAATCAGACCCTGAAACTCTGCAGAGGTTTATAAATACTGAGACAGGATTTTACAGTTCTGGAAAGTTATCAAGGTAACAAACATTTGAGTGCCTGCGGTTTAACCGTGCCACGTTTCTACGTTTTGACGTCTGTTATACTGGACACTCAAAGATCAGAAAATGGAGAGATTACTTATTTCAATATGAATTACAACATCGAAGCAGGTGACCTTTATCTAAACGTAACTGTTAGCCTGAAATAAGGTCTGTGGCTAACACGAGCTGAAGAGATTTTTATTCTACGACTTAAAATACGTCAGTAAATACCTCACTGGTGAATTAAAAAGCGGCAGTTGCCAACAAGTGTATAAATGAGACGAGTAAACGTCATCACGCCCAACATTAGCCGCCTTTAGCTTAGCGGTGGTGACGTGAAGTCATGTGACCGTGCTGTAGTTCCTTTATAGCCCAACATTAGCCACCTTTAGCTTAGCGGTGGTGACGTGAAGTCATGTGACCATGCTGTAGTTCTTTTATAGCCCAACATTAGCCACCTTTAGCTTAGCGGTGGTGACGTGAAGTCATGTGACCATGCTGTAGTTCTTTTATAGCCCAACATTAGCCGCCTTTAGCTTAGCGGTGGTGACGTGAAGTCATGTGACCGTGCTGTAGTTCCTTTATAGCCCAACATTAGCCACCTTTAGCTTAGCGGTGGTGACGTGAAGTCATGTGACCGTGCTGTAGTTCCTTTATAGCCCAACATTAGCCACCTTTAGCTTAGCGGTGGTGACGTGAAGTCATGTGACCATGCTGTAGTTCTTTTATAGCCCAACATTAGCCACCTTTAGCTTAGCGGTGGTGACGTGAAGTCATGTGACCATGCTGTAGTTCTTTTATAGCCCAACATTAGCCGCCTTTAGCTTAGCGGTGGTGACGTGAAGTCATGTGACCGTGCTGTAGTTCCTTTATAGCCCAACATTAGCCACCTTTAGCTTAGCGGTGGTGACGTGAAGTCATGTGACCGTGCTGTAGTTCTTTTATAGCCCAACATTAGCCACCTTTAGCTTAGCGGTGGTGACGTGAAGTCATGTGACCATGCTGTAGTTCTTTTATAGCCCAACATTAGCCGCCTTTAGCTTAGCGGTGGTGACGTGAAGTCATGTGACCGTGCTGTAGTTCCTTTATAGCCCAACATTAGCCACCTTTAGCTTAGCGGTGGTGACGTGAAGTCATGTGACCGTGCTGTAGTTCTTTTATAGCCCAACATTAGCCACCTTTAGCTTAGCGGTGGTGACGTGAAGTCATGTGACCGTGCTGTAGTTCTTTTATAGCCCAACATTAGCCGCCTTTAGCTTAGCGGTGGTGACGTGAAGTCATGTGACCGTGCTGTAGTTCCTTTATAGCCCAACATTAGCCACCTTTAGCTTAGCGGTGGTGACCTGAAGTCATGTGACCGTGCTGTAGTTCTTTTATAGCCCAACATTAGCCGCCTTTAGCTTAGCGGTGGGTGACGTGAGGTCATGTGATCTTGCTGTAGTTCCTTTATAGCCCAACATTAGCCTCCTTTAGCTTAGCGGTGGTGACCTGAAGTCATGTGACCGTGCTGTAGTTCTTTTATAGCCCAACATTAGCCGCCTTTAGCTTAGCGGTGTTGACGTGAAGTCATGTGACCGTGCTGTAGTTCCTTGATAGCCCAACATTAGCCTCCTTTAGCTTAGCGGTGGTGACGTGAAGTCATGTGACCGTGCTGTAGTTCCTTTACAGCCTAATGTTAGAGGGAACCTTTGTGATGTTAACTTCCGGGTCGGCCTACAACAATTACGTCATCACTGCACGACTATATGATCAAGAGGTTTCCAAGGTGGGAAACAACAAGTCTTTTACTTTGACCTCTGACCTCTGCAGGAGAAAAGACGTTCAGTTCACTTGAGGATAGAGTTAGCAGGCTGGCAGTAACAGATCTCTGCTTCAGTTAGAGAAAGAGGTTTTTTCTTCAGCGTTGGCGTTTCCTGTGTTTAGGTTGGATCCCTTTTCCCCCTCACTCACTCTTTCCTCGTCTTTCCTTTCCTTTGACATTCCTTCCTCTCACTATTTTAAACCCTCTTTATTCTCCCCAGAGGTGGGAGAAGTACTCCGATCTTGTTCTTGAGTAAAAATAGAAGTACTCAGGTCGTGTACTTGAGTAAAAGTAGAAGTACTCAGATCTTATACTTCAATAAAAGTAGAAGTACTCAGATCTTGTAATTCAGTAAAAGTAGAAGTACTCAGATATTGTACTTGAGTAAAAGTAGAAGTACTCAGATCTTGTACTTCAATACAAGTAGAAGTACTCAGACCTTGTAATTCAGTAAAAGTAGAAGTACTCAGATCTTTATCTTGAGTAAAAGTAGAAGTACTCAGATCTTGTACTTCAGTAAAAGTATAAGTACTCAGATCTTGTACTTGAGTAAAAGTATAAGTACTCAGATCTTGTACTTGAGTAAAAGTAGAAGTATCAGAGTGTAGGAATACTCTGTTGCAGTAAAAGTCCTGCATTCAAAATGTTACTCAAGTGAAAGTATAAAGTATTATCGTCAAAATATAGTGAAAGACAGCAAAAGTAGTCGTTGTGCAGATTGGTCCATTTCAGAATAATATATATGATATGTTTTATAATGATTGATCATTAAAGTGTTCTCAAAGCTGGTAAAGGTGCAGCTAGTCTGAAGTACTTTGTAGACTGCAGGGTAGCTGGTGGATTTACTCCAGGTGGAACTAAAGTCTGATTTAACACTTGATTATATTTCACATCATTCATTCACATCTGTGAAGTAACTAAAGGTATTAAATACATGCAGTGGAGTAGAAGTACACCATGTACCTCTGAACTGTAGTGGGGTAGAAGTACACAGTAGCAAAACATGGAAATTCTGAAGTAAAGTACAAGTACCTAAGAATTGTAGTTAAGTACAGTACTTGAGTACTCTTTAAACACTTATTTTCCTCTGTATCTGCCCCCCCCCCCTCTATCCCCTCTCTCTCTCTTCAGTGTGTCCATATAAGGGCAGTGTGTTCACAGCTGAAGCTCCTGAAGGCAACACACAGCGCTTCCCAGGATTTAAGGTGGTATGCAGGTTTGATCCTTAAACATGACTTCAGATGTTTGCATTTCATCAGAGTCAGAATCAGAACCAGGTAAATCGCCAAGTACAGGGATTGTATAGTGGTAACAAAGTACGTAAGATAATGTAAGATAAATTACATTGTAAAAAAAAATACCAACAATAGAAGTATTAGAATACATTTAAAAAATCTTTAAAAATAGAGAAATATTTACATAAAATATAAATATACGATATATATTTTTTATGTAGTTAATAGTTTATGTATTCATGTTTCAAGTGAATACAGTAAATCAGTTGTGATATACATGTTATATGAATTTAAGTTTTTATTTAGAATTTAAATCAAAATACTATGTTAAAAAGAACAAACAATCCGTCCAAATGTCTTTAAGAAATGCAATACTTCAAATCATAATATATATAATATCTTGAAACGCAAAGACACTTTAGAGTCAAAATTAATAGAAACAAAGTTAAAACAACTCAACATTAATCACAGATTAAGCCGTTCTGAAAGTTGACACCGTGCGCTGATAAACGACCGCTCAGACACGACGACACGTCGAGAAACATGAAGTCGGCAGATGTTTAGATTCAGCGTCCGACATCCTAAATGTAGCTTCTCTAACAAATCTAACAAGCTGTCCCTGTGATGATCCAAATGCATGACAGGGGTTTGTGTGGCTTTGTGGTCTCACGCCACAAAATGACAGACTCCCTGCTTCCATCAGTCGCACGACGCGCCTCTGCATCTATCCACGTTTCAAAGAACTGACTGTAAACTGCATGTCCTGTGTTTCCCTATCCGCGTTTGCTCTAGAAATATCGTTATGATGATTAAACTTGCAGCCTCTCTTGACAAAGTTCACCTCAGGGAAATGCCCTTCTTTGATTTAATAACCTGAGTTCAGTTTATGCTACTACAGTTCACTTGAAAATAAACGTCAGTATCTTGTTGCTGTTAATCTGAATGCAAGTGTGTGTTTAGATGATGATGAACTGAGGGAGATCAGGTTGACTGGGGAGGAAAAGAAAGACGTGGGAAACACAAGATGGAAACACACCAATCTGTTGGCATGCAAAGAGAAAGGACAGAAGAATTAAAAACCCCTCGTGTCTTTAAGATCGCTTTCACAAGCCATGTCTGAATCAAATGCTACGATGCGCAGAATTGTCTCTTATTTGACAGAAATATGCTGGTGGAAAATCAACAATCTATAACAACAAAGATGTCACTTTATTTGTGGATTATATTCAGCATATTCTGTACGCTCTCTTCTGCCCTTTACACGGGAACGTTTACGCACCAAATTCGTTTTCAAAAAAGTCTTCCGTTCACACGCATTCGGCTCAGTTAACGTGTCCGTTCACACGAGACCGCTGGAGACGCTGTAGTACATATGCCGGGCCTGTAAGTGGCGCTGTACTAACACACGAGACCGCTGGAGACGCTGTAGTACATATGCCGGGCCTGTAAGTGGCGCTGTACTTCCACACGAGACCGCTGGAGACGCTGTAGTACATATGCCGGGCCTGTAAGTGGCGCTGTACTTCCACACGAGACCGCTGGAGACGCTGTAGTACATATGCCGGGCCTGTAAGTGGCGCTGTACTTCCACACGAGACCGCTGGAGACGCTGTAGTACATATGCCGGGCCTGTAAGTGGCGCTGTACTAACACACGAGACCGCTGGAGACGCTGTAGTACATATGCCGGGCCTGTAAGTGGCGCTGTACTTTCGCCACAAAATACACCAAAAGCAGCGAAGAAGACCCCCGAGCATGGTTGCCATGGTTGCCCTTCTGTTTATTCTCCGCGGTGGATTCAGCAACATGTAGTTCATGTAATTCTCCATGTCCACTTGTTGCTGATGGTTGTGGTAGAGGAGCTGTAGATGTTGCACTAACATCTGATCTGTAGCATGGTCGAGCTGCAGATGTTGCCCTAACATCTGTAGCATGCTCAGTAGCCAGTAGCTACTGAGCATGCTACAGCAGTGAGCAGCAGAGGCGGGGAGAGGCGGGGCTATGGCTTCATCTATCAGGAAATGGTCGTATCGGACGTACACACGGAGCCGTTTGGCCCCCAGAGCGTTCCGGTTGCAGATCTATCCACCTTGGGACCCGTTATCGTTTGCGGTGTCCGTTTCCACATGTCCGTTACGGCCTCGTGTGAACGAACGGCCTAAACGAAAGAGAAACGTTGCGGATACAACCGTTTGCGTTATTGTGTAAGCACCGCCTTAACCTGATGTTTATAAGTGTCCGCAAGTACGAGCAAAAGAAGCCCTTAGTCCTGCCGTTGGTTCAGTGTCTGTAAATGTTGTCCATGTCAGACAAGTGCACTAGTGTTATTTGGAAATGGTGCGAATGTACGGCATTTACAGCTGCTCAAAACAATAACACACCTTAGTTTGATAGAAATGTACTTAATGTTAAATATTCAAGGGCTTATTACATAGGATGTGAAGTAAAGCCTTTAAGCACTTGTATTCCTTACATACAACTTAGTTAACATGTTCAAAAGACTTTATTTCAATTCAAGGACATATTTCCCCTAAACATGTATCTGTAGACACACACACACACACACACACACACACACTAACATACATGTACATCAGAAAGAAAGAGGGGGGGGAACATATGGAGGCGCGTGTTGTTGACAGCATGCAATAAATAATGCAAGGATCTCACCACAAGCATATGTTTAGTATGCAATATGCAAGTGTGTGTGTCTGTGTGTGAAATGAGTGCCCTGAGGGTATTTCTGACATGCATCCCAACATGGACGCTTCCTGCATGCTGATAGGCTGAAGGGGTTGTAACTGGAGACGTGTGTTTCTGTCTGAGGGAATCTGCTCAGGAAGTTCTCACAGTCATCCCATTATTCTGCAAACCTGAACAGTTCAATTAAAGCCGTTCAGACGACGCATTGTTCCACAGCCGTTCATAATGACGGCAGGTAGAAAGGTGTTTAAACCTTTGCTCAAGGGAACACTGGCAGATGAGGGATCAAGTCAAAACACTTTCAATTATCACAAGCAAACACAGATAAACGATAAGCTTAAGAAACACCTTGTTGTTTCAAATAAAACCTGTGGTTTCAAACGTCCTTAAGTTGGATCCGGTACACGACCAAGACAACGATTAGAAAAAAGTCTGAAGTTTGAGCAATCTTCTCTTTAATAATGAAATAATGCTGTGCAATATGTTTTTGTTTTATCGTCATCGCAAAGTCAACTAAACACATCTTGAAAGACGGCAATATTTCTAGATAGGCTACGTTAGCTAGCTAGCTTACAGCAGATATGCAGTACCCTCAGAAGGAGTCATGTGATCACGTGCACAGCTTTTCGTCAAGTTGCTGAAGACTTTTCTTCATGAGCATGTGTTTTACAAATTTGCGTTTTTATTTTCGATTGTTCCTGGAGCTGCAGCGGAAAGTCAATTTGCTAAATGGAACAATGTTGGAATAAATGTCCTTTGATTCGGTTTCTTTATTCAACAAGCGCTTTTTTCTATAAAAGCATTTTACTGAAAGACACAGAAATGCAGGAGTGATTCGTGTTTAGGGCTGCACCCGAATATTCGTTCGTTGGAGTACTATTCGGGTTTCAATTTCGTTATTCGTTTGTGGCAGCCGCTTTGCTCTGCCAAATGAAACTCCAATATCAACGTAAGAGCTTGTGCCTCTTCGGGGGGTGCTAACACTTAACCATAAACATTATCGTTTGCTTTCTGCGTCTTTATAGATATTACTTTTTCTCCCCCCCCGCGCGGGCCGAATATTTGAATATTCGCTGCTGATTACTACCGAATATCCGGAGCCCGAAAAATGGTATTCGGGACAGCCCTACTAGTGTTTTAACAGAAGTCATACACATTTTTCTCGGATCATGAAGCCCATAATTGTAAACCAAGTTTTTGCAGATGTACGTCTGATGTGTGTGTTTCCAAACATTCGCTTAAAAATCATTCAAAATGCAGAGTACTAAAGGATCTTTCTTCCACCCCTGAACATGTGAATTTACCTCCCGGTGAATTGTGAATACTCATCAGTTCTTATCGAATTTCATGATGAGCTGCGGCCCATCGTCCTGCAGTGCAAAGAGAAGCTGAACACACACAAAGATTGTAATTAAGTGGAGTGTCTGGAGGCTCTTCTCACCTGCTAAGCACTGCTGAGGCTGACCAATACTTCATTATGGCTTAAGTGAAACCGAATCGATAGCCGAGAGAAGAGCGTCTGGATCTTTCTGTCAGGCATCAATCACAGACGGGAAAACAGCTGAACAGCAAAGCTTCAGAAAGCAGAGCGCTGAGAGGAGCAGACGGCACTTTTCTGATGTCATTAACATAAGAGGAGTTTCACCGCAAGGTAAAAGACGCCGAGAGCTCAGCGTGGGAGAGATGACATCGTAAATCTCTATCGGACATCAGCAATATGGACAAACTGGAGGATCCGGAAGGAGTTAGGATGGTGAAAAGGTACCTGATACTTTAAAGCACCAAATATAGAGGGAAACAAACCCATTGGTGGTTTCATGGGGAAAGCGAGGCCAGTCACAAAAACAATTAAAAACAAAGAGAAAAGGTGCCAGTAAAGTTTCATTCTCAATCAAAATAGAAACACTTACTATTTCTATCCACTACACAGAACAAAGGCGACAAAGTCCACTAAACTGAAGCAGGTGTGTGTGTGTTACATATGAGCCTTACAGGTGTCAGAGTGGCTGAGTCAACATGCGACTCTTCAAAGAGGAGAAGAGCAAACAGAAGCTGAGCACCTGGCTCCGTTTATGTCTTTATTTGTATACTTCCACGTAGCTGCGAGTGAAAAAACAGTGAGCACAGACCTGTGAAATTACAATTTCCTCTCGAGGAAACTGGGTCACTGAAGCCGCCTTAGTAATGTGGTATGTGAGAGTGTATGAAACAGAAGGATGAGAGGAAAATAGGAGAGGATTAGGAGTTCTATAAATGTATGCGACCAAAACGTTCAACATTAACCAAGCATGAGGAGAGAAGACTGATGCTGGTACCCTAAAACAGCAGGTGTTGAATCACGGATGATACAATACCGACATAAAATAAATGAAGAATCAGTGGAGAAAGAAAACAGGAAGGGTCTTAAGAGTAAAATAATGTTGTAGACTGACAGAGGAGTTAGCGTTGCAAGGGCTCCTTCGACAAAAAGCCAGTGGGATTTTTCCATGCGATTTTGGGTTATTGCAGAAAATACGTTTATGATACCTAGATGTTTTGCTATAAAGGAACTACAGCACAGTCACATGATTTCACGTCACCACCGCTAAGCTAAAGGTGGCTAATGTTGGGCTATAAGGGAACTACAGCACGGTCACATGACTTCACGTGACCAGCGCTAAGCTAAAGGCAGCTAATGTTGGGCTATAACGGCCCCTACACATGGCGGCGTGCGTTGCCGCTTCAACGCTTCTGCCCATTCACTTTGAATGGAGTGACGTCACGATTCGCCGAACTGCATTGTGGGAGCAAAGCGTAGCTTCTCTCGAGGTGCTCGCTGCAAAAGTAGAGCAATGTTCTACTTTTGCCGCCTCGACGGAGGCGTCAGCCAATCAAATCCCTCGTATGTAAATCTGACAGTACAAGCACTAGCCAATCAAACCGGGTGTATGTTGGGAGAGCCGGACCGCAGTTATTTCCCATATGTCAACAAAAGGAGGAGAAAATGATCGTGGCGGTAGGGAACATACAGGGATACAAACCGGAGGAGCCAGGCATGGGGGGAGGGGGCAGAGACAGTGGGGGAAACTGGTAGGTTTTCGCTTGTTTGGGGAGTTTATATCCAGTGTATTTCGTTTGAATGGACAGCTAGCAAGTATATTTAGCCAGCATGGATGTAGCATGAATGCTTTGCTTTGTATGTCCGGGGCGGGACATTCATGTGGTTGGTTGTTGGTCGGGCTGCTCGCGTTGACTCCCCAAGCTCAAGACACGCCCACCGCCAAGCGGCAACGCACGCCGCCGTGTGTAGGGGCCGTAAGGGAACTACAGCACGGTCACATGACTTCACGTCACCACCGCTAAGCTAAAGGTGGCTAATGTTGGGCTATAAGGGAACTACAGCACGGTCACATGACTTCACGTCACCACCGCTAAGCTAAAGGTGGCTAATGTTGGGCTATAAGGGAACTACAGCACGGTCACATGACTTCACGTCACCACCGCTAAGCTAAAGGCGGCTAATGTTGGGCTATAAGGGAACTACAGCACGGTCACATGACTTCACGCCACCACCGCTAAGCTAAAGGTTGGCTAATGTTGGGCTATAAGGGAACCACAGCACGGTCACATGACTTCACGCCACCACCGCTAAGCTAAAGGTGGCTAATGGTTGGGCTATAAGGGAACTACAGCACGGTCACATGACTTCACGTCCCCACCGCTAAGCTAAAGGAGGCTAATGTTGGGCTATAAGGGAACTACAGCACGGTCACATGACTTCACGTCACCACCGCTAAGCTAAAGGCGGCTAATGTTGGCCGTGATGATGTGTAGTCGTCTTATTCAGACACTTGTTAGCAACCGCCTTCTTTGAATTCACCATGTTCAACACCTATAGAAACACAGGTAAAGTGGAGCCCAAGCGAAGAACATGAATAGAAATCCTCGCTAATTTGAAGGTTCTCTCAATGATCCCATTCCATAAACAAGCAACATCAGCACTGTGTGAATCCACAGGTGAAAGTCCAGAGGAAGTGGAACCCTCCCTGTCTTTTATGCATACCCTCTTTGCCGATGACTCCATCTTTTCACAGAGTGCTTTTAGCAATGAAAAGGCTGCAGTCCTGAATAGATTTAAGGACAATGCAAAACACAAAGAGACGTTTTGCTTCCCAAAGAAGGTGCATTATGTAACTCCTGGTCCCAGTTCATGTAGGGTGGGATTACAGATTGTAGGGTTGTGCCAGGTGATGGTTGTGAGTAAAACATCCTGTTCTCATCTACTTGAGGGTTAAAACAACTATCCAAATGCCAAAGTATGGTCAGTGAACGTAATGCAGGTTGTAAATTAAGTTTCCCTCAAAGCTTTTTTGTCAAAAACCATTTAGTGTTGTATTAACACTATTTTTCGAGAGGTACGGATTAATTATAAATCTGAAATTCCAAAGATTTAGTGGAACATTGAACATCATTACAGCCCTAACAGATCAAATAAATATTAAAGTTGCATTACATGAGTTGTGAGGTAAGATTTATGATCTTATAAAATGTCATGTGCATGCATGAAGTTTAAAATGTTGCGTTGGCCTATGATTATTGGCTTTATAGGAAGTCTGATTCTGACCGAGTTACAAAGAAACTGACACCAGCCTGCGATATGAAAACATACAGGAATTGAAGAAAAGACCGTTTTTTTCCCGCAAACCATCCTTTCTTGAACTTAATGCTATACAATTGGTGTTTTTTAACTATACCGGATGAAGGATTTTAGTCACGGACGTCTGGATCTTAAGTTATCAGAGCAACAAGCTGAGCTAGCTCGGTTAGCAGCGGTGAACTGCCCTGGAGAAACACATGAAACTACTTTATTCAGTGTTTTGACCTTTAATCACCGTCCGGTTGCTTTGGAGATTTGATCGGCGGTTTGCCGTCACTCACTCGAGTACTCCTGACTTGGGTTGCCAAAAACTGACCATGATCAAAATCGATTATTCGGCAGCCCTGGCGAATAATAATCGATTATTCGATATGGCATCCCTACTCCTGACATGAGAGCAGGTTTCCCTTTTGTAGCAAGCAGCAAAATAATGTTAACATGACGTGTTTGAGTTAATTTGCCTACTTAATAGCTAGGTCAGTGCCTCTGCATCAGGAACAGCAAATGTTTTAAACAATTCTTTTTTTTTTTTAATATGTTTTTCTTTTTTAAATCGCACGTCCACGCGATGTGAATGTCGCGCATGCACATATCAACACGATATATTGTGCAGCCCTATATCAGAGTGGTGCAACTTGTCTCTTTTCAGCAATACATCAAATAATATCTCCACCAGACTTTAGGAAACCACTAACCAGACTTTAGGAAACCACTAACCAGACTTTAGGAAACCACTAACCAGACAAAAGTTCCAAAGTCCCAGGTGCAAATGAAGCATCCTGTACGGTTAAAGGCTGAATGGAACAGAACACTCTTCACAGGACAGTGCTGAACAAATCATCATCCAGTGAAGTCTGAGGAATATCCAAAGCACTGACCATTTAAGCCAAACATCAAATCGCTCCAACAGCCGCCAAACTCACTCAGTCATGACGAGAGGAAACACAATCTAAGCTCTTCCCTTTCCACCGTAATGAGCTGAGTCGACACTCGAAAGGTTTTTTATGTGATGAGGCCCCCGCCACCCTTAAACCTTTCTAATCCAGATTAACGTCTGGTCAGGGTTTTCTCCAGAGCCGTCGTTCACGGTGATGGAAATCCAATTAAAACAATAGCTTCTTTCAGGCATCGAAATCCCGTCGAAAGATACGCCTCCGAAAAGGTAGAAGCGACCTGCTGTCTTGAAGAGTTAGATCCCCAGATAAAAAATAACTGCTGAATTATGTTAACTGGTTTTTCTATAAGGCGTTACTGGTCACTTGTTGCATGTCTTGCATCGAATCCTTGCACTGTAGGTGAGCTTCTGTTCCTATCGGACAACCCTAGTTTTGATATATTGACCATCGTGAACATTTATACTTGGCTTTTGGTGATCAAAGATGAGATGGCAAAAGATCAAAACAGACAGAAAAACTTGAGAGTTGTTACATTACATTGCATGTGTATGTAAAAAATAAGCATTAACATTTCCTTTTTAAGTCATTTGATTCCAAGATAATTGTGTAGGTTCGAACAAAAAGAAGGTTTTTCAGCCAATGAACTGAAACCTGAGCCCTCCAGCATCCTTTCACTTAAGTTTAGGTTGCAGAGTCAGTCTTAGAGGCAGGAGAAACTCTCACAACAGGCTTAAAACCGTCGGACTCGAGTCCAAAAATGGCTATCCTGCGACGGAGGAAAGACGCATTCCTTGAATACTAAAGCACACTTGGTTCAATAATGCGTCTATCCAAAGACAGCCCTGCCGAGCAGCCTCAAAGCACACTCGGATATCATTGAAAAAACTCAGGAATGTTCCAGATTGCTGGGATTATGTAACAGAAAGAAAAAATAACCATAATTTCCCTTGAATTGAAAGTCAAATAAAAGCTGACATTTCTGACATGCAATGCCCATTAACTGCTCTGTGGTGATTTGTGGGCCCTGGGAGCGTTAGCACATCAATCACCGCGGCAACCGAGGCAGCGTTAATTAAAAAATACTAATTTGAAATATATTATCACGGCTCCAGGGTCACATAGTAACCCATATAACGCTCACATGAGGCCACCAGAGAGGGGGGGGGGGGGGGGAATCAACAAAGAGAGAAAGAATATCCTCTCGGTCTGAAAGCTTGACGTGCTTATCTTAAATGGCCACTGATGTGGTGTTGGCACTACATGCACTTATCTCTGAACCATTTCGCTCTGTAAATCCTTTGTTAACCCTAATTCAACCACAAGACGAATGTTTGCTAAACCTATACATTAAGGTACTTTCTGAGCATCATGTACATATTTAAAATAAAGCGTTCATTTAAAAACCACCGTATGGGAATGATGTTGAAAGCCCTGATATATGATAATGGTAACATTTCCATTAACTGTTCAGACCCCCGACTGATCGTGACAAACTAGATATTAAAGACTGTGAAGCGTTTTCATTCAAACTATGCGGAGAAGTATTTATTTTAAAGGGCGGCGGTGAATTATTAGTGGAAACGGGTACAATGTGTGCAGAGAGAGATGTTGCTGCTGACTTTTTTCCAAAGCTTTGAGCGCCAAAAAAGATATTCCATTCACACGGCATGTCGGAAAAATGGACAACGGAAATGTTCTGTTATTCCAACTTTTTCAAATCCTGGAGTCACCCTTTATCTTAAAGTAGTCTCGATATAAAGAAGTGAAACCAACCAAACAATAGCCGCGTTCACACCAAGTACTTTTGCTATGTTACTTAGTTCCCAGCTCTTAGTACCCCCATGGAACCGATCGCGTTCACACCGGAATAAGTTCCAGAGGGAGGATTAGGCAAATGAAGCCGCTGACGTCACTTCTTCTTCTTCTGCTTTGGGTTTACTGGCAGGCCGCAAACCACTTCACGGCGTATACTGCCACCCCCAGGAGAGTACCACCTCTCAGCAGGCACTAAACATGGGGGTAATATTCCCGGCACTAAGTACTCTTTTTGGTGTGAACGCGACATAAGGGGTGCCAACGGAACTAAACGGGAAAAGTACGCCGGTGTGAAGGCCCTTTAAAAATGCTAATT